>CM077884.1:455000-460000 GCA_039720435.1 Amazona ochrocephala | reverse complement strand
CTAAACCTTAACTTAACCCTAGCACTAGCACTAACCCTAACATTAACCCTAACCCTAACACTGACATTTCCCCAATCCTAAACCGCAACCCATCCCTAATCCAAGCTCGCAACCCAAAACAGACCCTAACCCTAAAACTAACCATAACCTTAAACCTAACCCTAACCCTAACCCTAACCCTAACCCAACCCCTAACCCTAACACTAAGGCGAACTCTATCCCTAACCCTTAACCTAACCAGTACCCTAACCCTAACCCAAGCCTAACTAAAACCCTAACTCTAACCCTAACACTACCCGTACCCGAAACCCAACCCTAACCCTATCTCTAACACGAACCCTAACCCTGACCCTAACCCTAACCCTAACCCTAACCCTAACCCTAACCCTAACCCTAACCCTAACCCTAACCCTAACCCTAACCCTAACCCTCACCCTAACCCAAAAACTAACCCGAACACTTAAACTAACCCTAACGCTAACCCTAACAATATCCCTAACACTAATCCTGACCCTAACCTTAACACTAACCCTTACCCTAACCATAACCCTTAACCTAACTGTAACCCTAAATCTAACCCGAACCAAACTCTAAACTGAAACCTAATCCTAACCCTAACCATAAGCCAAACCCTACCCTAACACTAAACCTAACCCAACCCTAAGCCTAACCCTAAACCTATGCCAACCCTAACCCTAAACCTAATCCTAACACTAACCCTAACCCTAACACTAAACCTAACCCTAATCCTAACTGTAATCCTAACCCTAGCCCTAATACTAACCCTAACACTAACACTAATCCTAACACTTAACCTAACCCTAATGATAACCCTAACCCAAAACCTAACCTTTACCCCAATCCAAACCCTAAACATGAGCCTAACACTAAACTTTAACCTAATCCTAACCCTAACCCTAACCCTAAATTTAACCCTAACCCTAACCCTAACCCGAAACCTAAACCTAACCCTCACCCTAACCCCAACACTGATGCTAAAACTAATCCAAACCCTACCCTTAACCCTAGTCCGCACCCTAACCCTAACCCTAACTCAAAGCCGAAGTCTTGCACTAAACCTAAACCTAGCCCAAAACTTAATCCTAACACTAACACTAACCCTAACCCTTAACCTAACCATAACGCTAACCCTAACCCAAAACCTAACCCTTTCCCTAGCCCTAAACCTAACCCTGAGCCTAACCCTAACCCTTAACCTAACCCTAACACTAACCCTAACCCCAAACCTAACCCTAACCCTAACCCTAACCCTAACCCTAACCCTAAACCTAAACCTTGCCCTAACCCTAACCCTAATCCTAACTCTAAACCTAAGCCTAAACCTAAATCAAACCCTAACCCTAACCCTTAACCTAGCCCTAACGCTTACCCTAGCACTATCCCTAAAGCTAACCCTAAACCGAAACCTAACACTAACATGAACCCTAACCCTAACCCTAATTCTAACCCTAACCCTAACACTAACCCTAACACTAACTCTTAGCCTAACTTGAACACAATCCCCAGCCCCAGCTCTAAACCTAACTCAAACTCAAACACTAAACCTAACGCTAACCCTAAACCTAACACTAACCCTAACCCTAACTCTTAGCCTAACTTGAACCCAATACCCAATCCCAGGTCTAAACCTAATTCTAACTCAAACTCTAAACCTAATGCTAACCCTAACCCTAACCCTAACCCTGACCCTAACCCTAACCTTAACCCTAACCCTAAACCCAAACCTAACCCTAACCTTAACCCTAACCCTAAACCCAAAACTAACCCTAACCCTAAGCTAAACTCTAACCCAAACCATAGCCCTAATGCAAACCCTAACGCTAACACAAACCCTAACCCTAAAACTAAACCTAATGCTAACCATAACCCAAAACCTAACCCTTCCCCTAATCCAAACCCTAACCATGAGCCTAACCCTAAACCTTAACCTAACCCTAACCCCAACCCTAACCCTAACCCTAACCCTAACTTTTAGCCTAACTCAAAACCTAACCCCAATCCTATCCCTAAACCTAAACCTAACTCCAAACCTAACCCTAAACCTAACCCTAACCCTAACCCTAAACCTTCCCCTAACCCTAACCGTAACCCTAACCCTAACCCTTAGAGTTAGCCTAACCCTAACCCTAACCCTGACCCTAAACCTAACCCTAGCAGGAACCCAAACACTAACAATAACCCTAACCCTAACAATAACCGTGACCCTTAACTTAACCCTAAGAATAACCCTAACCCTAACCCTAACTCTAACCCTTACCCTAACGCTATTCATAACACTAACCCTGACCCTAACCCTTACCGTTAAACTAATGCTAACCCTAACCCTAACTCTAACCCTAACTCTAACCCTAACCCAATCCCTAAGCCCAACCCTAACCCAAAACCTAACCCTTACCCTAAACCTGACCCTAACCCTAACCCAAACCCTAACTCAAACACTAACCCAACCCAAACCCTAACCCTAACCCTAACCCTAACCCTAACCCTAACCCTAACCCTAACCCTAACCCTAACCCTAACCCTAACCCTAACCCTAACCCTAACCCTAACCCTAACCCTAACCCTAACCCTAACCCCAACTCTAACCCTAACCCTAACCATAACCCTAACCTTAAACCTAACCTTTAACCTAGCCCTAACGCCAACCATAACACTAAACCTAACCCTAACCCTACCCCTAAACCTAGCCTGAACACTATCCATAACAATGAGCCTAAATTTAAGCCTAATCCTAACACCTAACCTAACCCAAACCCTAAACCTAACCATAACCCAAACACAAAACCTAACCCTAACTGTAAAACTAACCCTAATGCTAAACCTAACTCTAACCCTAACCCTTATCATAACCCTAAAACTAACCCTAAACCTAAACCTAACCCTAACCCAAATTCTAACCCTAATCCTAAACCTAACCCTAACACTAACCCTAAACCTAAACCTAAACCTAACCCTAACCCAAATTCTAACCCTAAACCTAACACTAACCCTAACACTAACTCTTAGCCTAACTTGAACCCAATCCCAAAACCCAGCTCTAAACCTAACTCTAACTCTAACTCTAAACCTAACGCTAACCCTAACCGTAAACCAAAACCTAACCCTAAACCTAAACCTAACCCTAACCCAAGCCCTAACCCTAAGCTTAACTCTAACCCTAACCCTAACCCTAACCCTAACCCTAACCCTAACCCTAACCCTAACCCTAACCCTAACCTTAACCCTAACCCTAAACCCAAACCTAACCCTAACCTTAACCCTAACCCTAAACCCAAAACTAACCCTAACCTTAAGATAAACTCTAACCCAAACCATAGCCCTAATGCAAACCCAAATGCTAACACAAACCCTAACCCTTAAACTAAACCTAATGCTAACCATAACCCAAAACCTAATCCTTCCCCTAATCCGAACCCTAACCATGAGCCTAACCCTAAACCTTAACCTAACCCTAACCCCAACCCTAACCCTAACCCTAACCCCAAACCTAACCCTAACCCTAACCCTAACCCTAACCCTAACCCTAACCCTAACCCTAACCCTAACCCTAACCCTAACCCTAACCCTAACCCTAACCCTAACCCTAACCGTAACCCTAAACCTAACCCTAACCCTAAACCTAAGCCTAAACCTAAATCAAACCCTAACCCTAACCCTTAACCTAGCCCTAACGCTTACCCTAGCACTATCCCTAAAGCTAACCCTAAACCTAAACCTAACACTAACATGAACCCTAACCCTAACCCTAATTCTAACCCTAACCCTAACACTAACCCTAACACTAACACTTAGCCTAACTTGAACACAATCCCCAATCCCAGCTCTAAACCTAACTCAAACTCAAACACTAAACCTAACGCTAACCCAAACCCTAACACTAACCCTAACCCTAACTCTTAGTCTAACTTGAACCCAATACCCAACCCCAGGTCTTAACCTAATTCTAACTCAAACACTAAACCTAATGCTAACCCTAACTCTAACCCTAACCCTAACCCTAAACCTTACCCTAACCCTAAACCTGACCCTAACCCTAACCTTAACCCTAACCCTAAACCCAAACCTAACCCTAACCTTAACCCTAACCCTAAACCCAAAACTAACCCTAACCCTAAGCTAAACTCTAACCCAAACCATAGCCCTAATGCAAACCCTAATGCTAACACAAACCCTAACCCTTAAACTAAACCTAATGCTAACCATAACCCAAAACCTAACCCTTCCCCTAATCCGAACCCTAACCATGAGCCTAACCCTAAACCTTAACCTAACCCTAACCCCAACCCTAACCCTACCCCTAACCCCAACCCTAACCCTAACCCTAACCCTAACCCTAACCCTAACCCTAACCCTAACCCTAACCCTAACCCTAACCCTAACCCTAACCCTAAACCGAACCTAACCGTAACCCTAACTGTAACCTAAACCTAACACTAAACCTAACCCTAACCCTAATCCAAACCCGAAACCGAACCCTAACCATTAAACTAACCCTCACACTATCCCTAGCCCTAACTCTAAGCCTAACTCTAACCATAACCGTAACCCTCACCCTAACCCAAAAACTAACCCTAACACTTAACCTAACCCTAAAGCTAACCCTAATGATAACCCTAACCTTAATCCTGACCCTAACCCTAACCCTAACCCCAACCCTAACCCTAAACCCAATCCTAACCCTAAGCCTAAACCTAAAACTAACCCTTGCTGTTAACCTAATCCTAACCCTAAGCCTAACTCTAAACCTAGCCCGAACCATAATCCTAAAAATAGTTCTAAAAATAGCCCAAATCCTTACCCTTAATCTTACCCTAACCCTAACCCTAACCGTAACCCTAACCCTAACCCTCACCCTAACCCTAACCCTAACCCTAAACCTAACCCTAACCCTAACGCTAACTCTAACCCTAATCCTAACCCTGACCCTAACCCTAACCTTAACCCTAACCCTAAACCCAAACCTAACCCTAACCTTAACC
>CM077884.1:207500-452500 GCA_039720435.1 Amazona ochrocephala | reverse complement strand
ATACCCAATCCTATCCCTAAACCTAACCCAAACCCTAACCCTAAGTTTAACTCTAACCCTAGCCATAGCCGTAACGCTAACCCTAACACTAAACCTAAACCTTAACCTAACCCTTATGGTAACCCTAACACAAAACCTTACATTCCCCTAATCCGAAACCTAACCATGAGCCTAACCCTAAACCTTAACCTAACCCTAACCCTAACCCTAACTCTAATCCTAACCCTAAGCCTAACCCTAACACTAACCCTTGCTGTTAACCTAATCCTAACCATAAACCTAACTCTAAACCCATCCCGAACCATAATCCTAAAAATAGACCTAAACGTAGCCCAAATCCATACCCTTAATCTTACCCTAACCCTAACGCTAACCTTAACCCTAACCCTAACCCTAAATCTAACCCTAACCCTAACCCCAACCCCAAACCAAACCCTAACCCAAAACCTTAACCATAAACCTAACTCTAACCCTAACCCTAACCCTAACACTTAACTTAACCCTAACACTAGCCCTAACCCTAACACAAGCCCTAACACTGACATTTTCCTAATCTTAAACCTCACCCCATCCCTAAACCGAACTTGAACCCTAAACCTGACCCTAACCCTAAAACTAACCCTAACCTTAAACCTTACCCTAACCCTAACCCTAACTGAACTCTAACCCTAACCCAAATCCTTACCCTAACCCTAACCCAAACCCTAAAACTAACGCTAACACTAAACCCAAAATCAACCCTAACACAAAGCCTAAACCAAGCCCTAAACAATAACCCAAACCCTAACCGTAAACTTTACCCAAACCCTAAAGCTAAGCCTAACCCTAACCCTAACCCTAACCCTAGCCCTAACCCTAACCTAACTCTAACCCTAACTCTACACCAAACTCTAATCCTAACCCAAAGACTTAAACTAACATTAACCCTAGACCTAACCCCAATCCTAACTGACGCTACCCTAATCCAAAACCTACCCCTAACCCAAACCCGAACCCTGACCCTAAACCTAAACTTAACCATAACCCTAGCACTAAACCTAACGCTAACTCTAACCCTAACCGTGACCCTAACCCCACACTAACCCTCACCATAACACTGACGCTACCCTAATCCAAAACCTAACCCTAAACCTAACCCTAAGCCTAAGCCTTAAAAAAACCTTAAACCTAACCCTAACCCGAACCCTAAGCCTGCCCTAAACCAAATCGTAACCCTAACCCTAAGCCTAACCCTAACCCTAATCCAAACCCTAACCCAAAACCTATCCCTAACCCTAACCCTAACCCTAAAACAGACAT
Organism: Amazona ochrocephala; assembly: GCA_039720435.1. Lineage (NCBI taxonomy): Eukaryota > Metazoa > Chordata > Aves > Psittaciformes > Psittacidae > Amazona > Amazona ochrocephala. The sequence goes on along the minus strand of CM077884.1, from coordinate 451,201 downwards.
TACCCCAATCCTAATTCTAACCCTAACCCTAAACCGAACCCACACCCTAAACCTGACCCTAACCCTATCCCTAACCCTAAATTTGTCCCTAACCCTAACCCTAACCCTAACCCATAGCCTAAACATAACCCTAAGCCTACTACTAACCCTAAACCTAACCCTAAGACAGACGCCACCCAAATCCTAAACTATAACCTAAACCTAATGCTAACCCACACCCTAAACCTAACCCTAACTATATCTGTAAACCTAAGCCTGAAACTTACCTTAAAGCTACCCCTGACCCTTAACCTTACACTAACCCTAATCCTAACACGACCCTAATCGTAAACCTTACCCTAACCCTAACCCTAACCCGTAACCTAACCCTAAACTTAACCCTAACCCTAACCCTAATCCTAACCCAAAAACCAAATCGAATCCTAACCCTTCTCCAACCCTAACCCTAACCCTAACCCTAAACCTAAACCTATCCCTTACTCTAACCCTAACCACACACTAACCCTAACCCCGCAGTAACCCTAAACCTGACCCTAAACCAAAACCTAAACCAAACCCTAAACCTAACCCTAACACTAAACCTAAACCTAACCCTATTACTTACGCAAACCCTAACCCACACCCTAACCCTAACCCCGTAATTACCCTAACCCTAACCCTAACCGTAACCCTAACCGTAACCCTTACCCAAACCCCAACCCTAACACTACCCGAACCGTAACCCGATACCTAACCCTAAACATAACTCTAACCCTAAAACTAACCCTATCAGTTACTCTAAACCAAAACCTAAACCCTGACCCTAACCCTAACACTAAACCAAACCCTAACCCTAACCCTAACACGAACCATAACCGTAAACCTAAAATTTACCCTAACCCTAATCCTAACCATCAAGCTAACACTAACCCTAACCCTAACCTAATCCTAAACTTAACCCTAATCCTAACCCAAAAACCAAATCGAATCCTACCCCTTCTCCAACCCTAACCCTAACCCTAACCCTAACCCTAAACCTAAACCTATCCCTTACTCTAACCCTAACCACACACTAACCCTAACCCCGCAGTAACCCTAAACCTGACCCTAAACCAAAACCTAAACCAAACCCTAAACCTAACCCTAACACTAAACCTAAACCTAACCCTATTACTTACGCAAACCCTAACCCTCACCCTAACCCTAACCCCATAATTACCCTAACCCTAACCCTAACCGTAACCCTAACCGTAACCCTTACCCAAACCCCAACCCTAACACTACCCGAACCGTAACCCGATACCTAACCCTAAACATAACTCTAACCCTAAAACTAACCCTATCAGTTACTCTAAACCAAAACTTAAACCCTGACCCTAACCCTAACACTAAACCAAACCCTAACCCTAACACTAACACAAACCATAACCGTAAACCTAAAATTTACCCTAACCCTAATCCTAACCATCAAGCTAACACTAACCCTAACCCTAACCTAATCCTAAACTTTACCCTAACCCTAACCTAAACCCTAACCCAAACCCTCACACTGACGCTACCCTAATCCAAAACCTAACCCTAACCCAAACCCGAACCCAGACCCTAAACCTAACCTTAACCCTAAGCCTAACCCTAACCCTAACCCTAATCCTAACCCTAACCCTAACCCTAACCCTAACCCTAACCCTAACCCTAACCCTAACCCTAACCCTAACCCTAACCCTAACCCTTACTTCAAACCTAACCCGAACCCTAACCATAATCCGTACTCGAACCCTAACCCAAACCCTTACCCTAAACCTAACCCTAACCCAAATCCTAAAAGTAACGCTAACACTAAACCCAAACTCAACCAAAACCCTAAGCCTAACTCTAGCCCTAACAATCACCAAACCCTAACCGTAACTTTTACCCAAACCCTAAAACTAACCCTAACCCTCGCCCTAACCCTAGCCCTAACCGTAAACCTAACCCTAACCCTAACCCGAACCCTAGCCCTAACCCTAACCTTACCCTAACCCTAGCTCTAAACCAATCTCTAACCCTAACACAAAAACTTAAAGTAACATTAACCCTAGACCTAACCTCAACCCTAACACTGACGCTACCCTAATCCAAAACCTAACACTAACCCAAACCCGAAACGTATCCTTAAATATAAGCCTAACACTAACCCTTACCCTAACCCTAACCCTAACCCTAACCCTAACCCTAACCGTAAACATAACCCTAACCCTAACCCTAACCCCAAACCAAACCCTAAACGAAAATCCTTACCCTAAACCTAACCCTAATCCTAACCCTAACCCTAACCCTGAACTTAACCCTAACACTAACCCTAATCCCTAACACTAACCCTAAACCTAACACTGACATTTTCCCAATCCTAAACCTCACCACATCCCTAAACCGAACATGCACCCTAAACCTGACCCTAACTCTAAAACTAACCCTAACCTTAAACCTAACCCTAACCCTAACCCGAACTCTAAACCTAGCTCAAACTCTTACCCTAACCCTAACCCTAACCCTAACGTAAACCCTAAAACTAATGCTAACACTAAACCCAAACTCAACCCTAGCCCTAAGCCTAACCCTAGCCCTAACAATAACCCTAACCCTAATCGTAACCTTTACCCAAACTCTAAAACTAACCCTAAACCTAACCCTAAACCTAACTCTTAACAGTACCCTAACCCTAACCATAACCATAAACCTAACCATAACCCTTACCCAAACCCCAACCCTAATACTACCCTAACCGTAACCCTATCCCGAACCCTAAACATAACTCTGACCCAAAACCTAACCCTATTAATTACTCTAAACCTAAACCTAAACCCTGATCCGAAACCTAACACAAAACCTAACCCTAACACGAACCATAAACCTAAACCTAAAATTTACCCTAACCCTAATCCTAACCATCAAGGTAACACTAACCCTAACCCTAACCTAATCCTAAACTTAACCCTAAACCTAACCCTAACCCCAAGCCTCACACTTATGCTACCCTAATCCAAAACATAACCCTAACCCAAACCCGAACCCCGACCCTAAACCTAATCTTAAATCTAAGCCTAACCCTAACCCTTACCCCAACCAGTACCCTAAACCTAACCCAAACCTAACAAAAACCCTAACTCTAACCCTACCCCTAACCCTAACCCTACCCCTACCCCTACCCCTAACCCTAACCCTAACCCTAACCCTAACCCTAACCCTAACCCTAACCCTAACCCTAACCCTAACCCTAACCCTAACCCTAACCCTAACCCTAACCCTAACCCTAACCCTGAAACTAATTCTAGCCCTAACCCTATCTCTAACCATAACCCAAATCATAAACCTTACTGTAACTCAAACCCTAACCCTTAAACCAACCCTAAACCTTACCCTAACCCTAAACCTAACCCAAACACCAGCCCTCACACTGACGCTACCTTAATCCAAAACCTAACTCTAACCCAAACCCTAACCAAGACCCTAAACCTAACCTTAAACATAACCCTAGCCCTAACCCTAGTCCTTACCCAAACCCTATTGATGAACCTAACCTTATATCTAACCCTAACCATAACCCTAACCCAAGACCTAACGCTAACCCTAACCCTAACCCTAAACCCACACTAACCCTCACCCTAACACCGATGCCACCCTAATCCTAACCCTAGCCCTAAACCTAACCCTAAACCTAACCCTTAACAATACCATAACCCAAACCATAACCATAACCCTTCCTGTAACCCTTACCCAAACCCCAACCCTAACACTACCCTAACCGTAACCCTATCCCTAACCCTAAGCATAACTCCAACCCTAAACCTAACCCTATCATTTACTCTAAACCAAAACCTAAACCCTGACCCTAATCCTAACACTAAACCAAACCCTAACCCTAACACTAAGACGAACCATAACCGTAACCCTAAAATTTACCCTAACCCTAATCCTAACCATCAAGTTAACACTAACCCTAACCCTAACCTAATCCTAAACTTAACCCTAACCCTAACCCTAACCCTAGCCTAACCCTAACCCAAGCCCTCACCCTAACCCAAACCCTAAAACTAATGCTAACACTAAACCCAAATTCAACCCTAGCCCTAAGCCTAACCCTAGCCCTAACAATAACCCTAACCCTAATCGCAACCTTTGCACAAACCCTAAAATTAACCCTAAACCTAACCCTTAACAGTACCCTAACCCTAACTACAACCGTAAACCTAACCATAACCCTTACTCAAACCCCAACCCTAGCACTACCCTAACCGTAACCCTATCCCAAACCCTAAACATAAATCTAACCCTAAACCTAACCCTATTAGTTACTCTAAACTGAAACCTAAAGCCTGATCCTAACCCTAACCGTAACCCTAAACCTAACCCTAACACTAACCCTAACCCTAAACATAACCCTAACCCTAACCCTAACGCCAAAACTAACCCTAACCCAAAACCCTAACCCTAAACATAACCCTAAACCTAACCCTAACCCTAACCCTTCACTTGACCCTAAAACTAGCTCTAAACCTAACAATAACCCTAACCCTAACACTGACATTTTCCCAATCCTAAAACTCACCCCTTCCCTAAAGCGAACTCGCACCCTAAACCTGGCCCTAACCCTAAAACTAACCCTAATCTTAAACCTAACCCTAACCCTAACCCTAACCCAAACCCTAACCCAAACCCTTACCCTAACTTTAACCCTAACCCTAACTGTAACCCTAAAACTAACCCTAATCTTAAACCTAACCCTCACCCTAACCCTAACCCTCACCCTAACCCTCACCCTAACCCTAACCCTAACCCTAACCCTAACCCTAACCCTAACCCTAACCCTAACCCTAACCCTAACCCTAACCCTAACCCTAACTCTAAACCAAACTCTAACCATAACCCAAAGACTTAAACTAACATTAACCCTAGACCTAACCCCAACCCAAACGCTGACGCTATGCTAATAAAAAAACCTAACCCTAACCCAAACCTGAACCCATAGCCTAAACCTAACCTTAACCATAACCCTAGCACTAAACCTAATGCTAACTCTAACCATAACCGTAACCCTAACCCCACACTAACCGTCACCATAACACTGACGCTACCCTAATTCTAACCCTAAACCTAACCCTAAACCTAACCCTTATAAAAACCCTAAACCTAATCCTAACCCTAAGCCTAACCCTAAACCAAATCGTAACCCTAAACCTAACCCTAACCCTAACGCTAACCCTAACCCTATCGCTAACATTAACCCTAACCCTAACCCAAACCCTAACCCAAAACCTATCCCTAACCCTAACCTTAACCCTAACACAGACATTACCCCAATCCTAAATCTAACCCTAACCCTAAATCAAACCCACACCCTGAACCTGACCCTAACCCTATGCCTAACCCTAACCTTGATCCTAACCCTAACCCTAACCCTAACCCTTACCCTAACCCAAAACCTAAGCCGAATCCTAACCATAAACCTAACCCTAAGACAGACGCCACCCTAATCCTAAACTATAACCTAAACCTAATGCTAACACATACCCTAAACCTAATCCTAACCATATCTGTAAACCTAAGCCTGAAACTTACCTTGAAGCTAACCCTAACCCTTAACCTCACACGAACCCTAAACCTAAAAGTTTGTGCTGTGCAAACTGTGCTGCAGGCGAATGGGAGCACCTCAGAAGTGGAAATTCAACGGTCGTTTTGATGAGAAAGGAAAGAGAGATAGCAATGTGGATGGCACTGTTACATAGATTGCTGTGCGCAGTAGAGATCCAGCAGCATCTTTCTGTCCTACCTCTTTTTGTGTGGGAACAGAGGCCAATCATTCGTGTTGTGCAAACTGGCCTGCAGGCGAATGGAAGCACCTCAGAAGTGGGCATCCAATGGACGTTTTGACGAGAAAGGAAAGAGAGACAGCAATGTGGATGGCTCTGTTACATAGCTTGTTGTGTGCAGAAGAGATCCAGCACCATCTTCCAGTCATTCCTCTTTTTGTGTGGGAACAGAGAACAATCGTTCGTGCTGTGGAAACTGGGATGCAGGTGAAATGGAGCACTTTAGTAGTGGAATACAATGGATGTTCAGATGAGAAAGGAAAGATAGACAGCAATGCAGATGGCTCTGTTACATAGCTTGCTGTGCACAGATGAGATCCAGCAGCATCTTTCTGTCCTACCTCTTTTTGAGTGGGAACAGAGGCCAATCGTTCGTGCTCCACAAATTGGGCTGCAGGCGAACGGGAGCACCTCAGAAATGGGCATATAATGCACATTCTGATGAGAAAGCAAAGAGAGACAGCAAAGTGGAAGGCTCTGTTACATAGCTTACTGTGCGCAGAAGAGATCCAGCAACATCTTTCAGTCCTGCCTCTTTTTGTGTGGGAAGAGAGGACAATCGTTCGTACTGTGCAAGCTGGCCTGCAGGCGAATGGAAGCACCTCAGAAGTGGGCATCCAATGAACATTTAGATAAGAAAGGAAAAAGAGAGAGCAATGTGAATGGCTCTGTTACATAGCTTGCTGTGAGCAGAAGAGATCCAGCAGCTTCTTTCTGTCCCACCTCTTTTTGTGTGGGAACAGAGAACAATCGCTCGTGCTGTGGAAACTGGGATGCAGGTGAAATGGAGCAATTTAGTAGTGGGAACACAATGGACGTTTTGATGAGAAAGGAAAGATAGACAGCAATGTAGATGGCTCTGTTACGTAGCTTGCTGAGCACAGAAGAGATCCAGCAGCATCTTCCAGTCCTCCCTCTTTTTGTGTGGGAACAGAGGCCAATCGTTCGTGCTCCACAAACCGGGCTGCAGGTGAATAGGAGCACCTCAGCAGATGGAATACAATCGATGCTCAGATGAGAAAGGAAAGAGAGAGAGCAGTGTGGATGGCTCTGTTACATCGCTTGCTGTGCGCAGAAGAGATCCTGCAGCATCTTTCAGTCCTGTCTCTCTTTGTGTGGGAACAGAGGCCAATCGTTCGTGCTGTGGAAACTGCGCTGCAGGCGAATGGGAGCACCTCAGAAGTTGGCATACAGTGGACATTTTGATAAGAAAGGAAAGATAGACAGCCATGTGGATGGCACTGTTACATAGCTTGCTGTGCGCAGAAGAGATCCAGCAGCATCTTTCTGTCCTGCCTCTTTTTGTGTGGGAACAGAAGCCAATCGTTCGTGCTGTGGAAGCTGGCCACCAGGCGAATGGAAGCACCTCAGAAGTGGGCATCCAATGAACATTTTGATGAGAAAGGAAAAAGAGAGAGCAATGTGAATGGCTCTGTTACATAGCTGGCTGTGCGCAGAAGAGATCCAGCAGCATCTTTCTGTCCTGCCTCTTTTTGTGTGGGAACAGAGAACAATTGTTCGTGCTGTGGAAACTGGGATGCAGGCGAATGGGAGCTCCTCAGCAGTTGGAATACAATCGATGGTCAGATGAGAAAGCAAAGAGAGACAGCAATGTGGATGGCTCTGTTACATAGCTTGCTGTGCACAGAAGAGATCCAGCAGCATCTTCCAGTCCTGCCTCTTTTTGTGTGGGAACAGAGGCCAATCGTTCGTGCTCCACAAACTGCGCTTCAGGTGAATAGGAGCACCTCAGCAGTTGGAATACAATCGATGCTCAGATGAGAAAGGAAAGAGAGACAGCAATGTGGGTGGCACATTTACATAGTTTGCTGTGCGCTGAAGAGATCCAGCAGCATCTTCCAGTCCTCCCTCTTTTTGTGTGGGAACTGAGGCCAATCGTTCGTGTTCCACAAACTGAGGTGTAGGCGAAAGGGAGCTCCTCAGAAATGGGCATATAATGGACGTTGTGATAAGAAAGGAAAGAGAGATAGCAATGTGAAAGGCTCTGTTACATTGCTTGCTGTGCGCAGAAGAGATCCAGCAGCATCTTTCTGTCCTTCCTCTTTTTGTGTGGCAACAGAGGGCAATCGTTCTTGCCGAGCAAGCTGGGCTGCAGGCGAATGGGAGCACCTCAGAAGTTGGCATAGAATGGACGTTTTGATGAGAAAGGAAAGAGAGACAGCAATGTGGATGACACTGTTACATAACTTGCTGTGCGCAGAAGATATCGAGCAGCATCTTTCAGTCCTGCCTCTTTTTGTGTGGGAACAGAGGCCAATCGTTCGTGCTCCACAAACTGGGCTGCAGGCGAATTGGAGCACCTCAGCAGTTGGAATACAATCGATGCTCAGATGAGAAAGGAAAAAGAGACAGCAATGTGGATGGCTCTATTGCATAGCTTGCTGTGTGCAGAAGAGATCCAGCGGCATCTTTCAGTCCTGCCTCTTTTTGTGCGGGAGCAGAGGCCAATCGTTCGTGCTCCACAAAACGAACTGCAGGTGAGAGGGAGCAACTCAGAAGGTGGAATACAATCGATGCTCAGATGAGAAAGGAAAGATAGACAGCAATATGGATGGCACCGTTACATAGCTTGCTGTGCGCAGAAGAGATCCAGCAGCATCTTTCTGTCCTGCCTCTTTTTGTTTGGGAACAGAGGCCAATCGTTCGTGCACCACAAACTGGGCTGCAGGCGAATGGGAGAACCTCAGAAGTCGGAATACAATCGATGCTCAGATGAGGAAGCAAAGAGAGACAGCAATGCGGATGGCACCGTTACATAGCTTGCTGTGCTCAGAAGAGATCCAGCAGCATCTATCAGTCCTGCCTCTTTTTGTGCGGGAACAGAGGCCAATCGGTTGTGCTGTGCAAACTGGGCTGCAGGCGAATGGAAGCACCTCAGCAGTTGGAATACAATCGATGCTCAGATGAGAAAGGAAAAAGAGACAGCAATGTGGATGGCTCTATTGCATAGCTTGCTGTGTGCGGAAGAGATCCAGCAGCATCTTTCAGTCCTGCCTCTTTTTGTGTGGGAACAGAGGCCAATCGGTCGTGCTCCACAAACTGGGCTGCAGGTGAATGGGAGAACCTCAGCAGTTGGAATACAATCGATGTTCAGATGAGAAAGCAAAGAGAGACAGCAATGCGGATGGCACCGTTACATTGCTTGCTGTGCGCAGAAGAGATCCAGCAGCATCTTTCTGTCCTACCTCTTTTTGTGTGTTAACACAGGCCAATGGCTCGTGCTGTGCAAACTGGGCTGCAGGCGAATGGAAGCACCTCAGCAGCTGGAATACAATCGATGCTCTGATGAGAAAGGAAAAAGAGAAAGCAATGTGGATGGCTCTATTGCATAGCTTGCTGTGTGCGGAAGAGATCCAGCAGCATCTTTCAGTCCTGCCAGTTTTTGTGTGGGAACAGAGGCCAATCGGTCATGCTCCACAAACTGGGCTGCAGGTGAATGGGAGCACCTCAGCAGTTGGAATACAATCGATGTTCAGATGAGAAAGGAAAGAGAGACAGCAATGTGGATGGCACCGTTACATCGCTTGCTGTGCACAGAAGAGATCCAGCAGCATCTTTCTGTCCTCCCTCTTTTTGTGTGGGAACAGAGTCCAATCGTTCGTGCTGTGCAAGCTGGCCTGCAGGCGAATGGGAGCATCTCAGAACTTGGAAAACGATGGACGTTTTGATGAGAAAGGAAAGAGAGACAGCAATGTGGATGGCACTGTTACATACCTTGCTGTGCGCAGAAGAGATCCAGCACCATCTTCCAGTCCTACCTCTTTTTGTGTGGGAGGAGAGGTCAATCATTCGTGCTCCAAAAACTGGGCTGCAGGTGAATGGGAGCACCTCAGCAGTTGGAATACAATCGATGCTCAGATGAGAAAGCAAAGAGAGACAGCAATGTGGACGGCTTTGTTACATAGCTTGCTGTGTGCAGAAGAGATCCAGCAGCATCATTCATTCCTGCCTCTTTCTGTATGGGAACAGAGGCCAATCGTTCGTGCTGTGCAAATTGGGCTGCAGGCGAATGGGAGCACCTCAGCAGTTGGAATAGAATCAATGCTCAGAAGAGAAAGCAAAGAGAGACAGCAATGCGGATGGCACTGTTACATAGCTCGCTGTGCGCGGAAGAGATCCAGCAGCATCTCTCTGTCCTACCTCTTTTTGTGTGGAAACAGAGGGCAATCGTTAGTGCTGTGCAAGCTGGCCTGCAGGCGATTGGGAGCACTTTAGAAGTGGGAATACAATGGACGTTTTGATGAGAAAGGAAAGAGAGACAGCAATGCGGATGGCACTGTTACATAGCTTCCTGTGCGCTGAAGAGATCCAGCAGCATCTTTCAGTCCTGCCTCTTTTTGTGTGGGAACAGAGGCCAATCGTTCGGGCTCCACAAACTGGGCTGCAGGCGAATGGGAGCATCTCAGCAGTTGGAATACAATCGATGCTCAGATGAGAAAGCAAAGAGAGACAGCAATGCGGATGGCACTGTTACATATCTTGCTGTGCGCAGAAGAGATCCAGCAGCATCTTTCAGTCCTACCTCTTTTTATGTGGGAACAGAGGGCAATCGTTAGTGCTGTGCAAACTGCCTGCAGGCGAAAGGGAGCACTTTAGAAGTACGAATACAATGGATGTTTTGATGAGAAAGGAAAGAGAAACAGCAATGTGGATAGCACCGTTTCATAGCTTGCTGTGCGCAGAAGAGATCCAGCAGCAACTTTCTGTCCTGCCTCTTTTTGTGTGGGAACAGAGGCTAATCATTCGTGCTCCACAAACTGGGCTGCAGGTGAATGGAAGCACCTCAGCAGTTGGAATACAATCAGTGTTCAGATGAGAATGCAAAGAGAGACAGCAATGCGGATGGCACTGTTTCATATCTTCCTTTACACTGGAGATATCCAGCAGTATCTTTCAGTTCTGCCTCTTTTTGTGTGGGAACAGAGGCCAATCGTTCGTGCTGTGCAATCTACGCAGCAGGCGAATGGGTGCACCTCAACAGTTGGAATAAAAATGATGCTCAGATGAGAAAGCAAAGAGAGACAAAATGCGGATGGCACTGTTTCATAGCTTGCTCTGTGCAGAAGAGATCCAGCAGCATCTTTCAGTCCTTCATCTTTTCGTGTGGAAACAGAGGCCAATCGTTCGTGCTGTGCAAACTGGGCTGCAGGCGAAAGAGTACACCGTAGAATTGGGCATACAATGGACGTTTTGATGAGAAAGCAAAGAGAGAGAGCAATGCGGATGGCACTGTTACATGGCTTGCTGTGCACAGAAGAGATCCAGCAGCACCTTTCAGTCCTGCCTGTTTTTGTGTGGGAACAGAGGCCAATCGTTCGTGCTCCACCAACTTTTGCTGCAGGTGAATGGGAGCACCTCAGCAGTTGGAATACAATCGATGTTCAGATGAGAAAGAGAGACAACAATGCGGATTGCATTGTTGCATAGCTTGCTGTGCGCAGAAGTGATCCAGCAGCATCTTTCAGTCCTGCCTCTTTTTGTGTGGGAACAGAGGCCAGTCGTTCGTGTTGTGCAAACTGGGCTGCAGGCGAATCGGAGCACCTCAGAAGTGGGAATACAGTGGTCATTTTAATGAGAAAGGAAAGAGAGGCAGTAATGTGGACAGCTGTGTTACATAGCTTGCTGTGCGCAGAAGAGATCCTGCAGCATCTTTCAGTCCTGCCTCTTTTTGTGTGGGAACAGAGGCCAATCGCTTGTGCTCCACAAACTGGGCTGCAGGTGAATGGGAGCACCTCAGCAGTTGGAATACAATGGATGCTCAGTTGAGAAAGCAAAGAGACACAGCAATGTGGATGGCACCGTTACATAGCTTGCTGTGTGCAGAAGAGAGGCAGCAGCATCTTTCAGTCCTGCCTCTTTTTGTGTGGGAACAGAGGCCAATCGCTCGTGCTGTGCAAGCTGGCATGCAGGCGAATGGGAGCACCTCAGAAGATCATAGAATCATAGAATAGTAAGTTTTGGAAAGGACCTCAAGATCATCGAATTCCAACCTTCCTGCCATGGGCAGGGACACCTCCTACTAAACCCTGCCATCCAAGGCTATGTCCAACCCCACCTTGAACGCCGCCAGGGATGAAGCATTCACAACCTCCCTGGGCAACCCATTCCTGGGCCCCGCCGCCCTCACAGTAAAGAATTTCTTCCTCATATCCAATCTAAACCTCCCCTGTTTAAATTTAAACCCATTACCCCTTGTCCTCTCACCACAGTCCCTAATGAAGAGTCCCTCCCCAGCATCCCTATAGGCCCCCTTCAGGTATTGGAAGGCTGCTATGAGTTCTCCACGCAGCCTTCTCTTCTCCAGGCTCAACAGCCCCGATTTTCTCAGCCTATCTTCATACGAGAGGTGCTCCAGTCCCCTGATCATCCTCGTGGCCCTCCTCTGCACTTGTTCTAACAGTTCCATGTCCTTTTTATGTTGAGGACACCAGAACTGCACACAAGACTCCAAGTGAGGGCTCACGAGAGCAGAGTAGAGGGGCAGGATCACCTCCCTCGACCTGCTGGTCATGCTCCTTTTGATGCAGCCCAGAATATGGTTGGCCTTCTGGGCTGCAAGCGCACACTGCCGGCTCATGTTCATTTTCTCATCGACCCACACCCCCAAGTCCTTCTCCGCAGGGCTGCTCTCAATCTCCTCCCCGCCCAATCTGTAGCTGTGCCTGGCATTGCTCCGACCCAGGTGGAGGACCTTGCACTTGGCATGGTTACACTTCATCAGGTTGGCATCAGCCCACCTCACAAGCGTGTCAAGGTCCCTCTGGATGGCATTCCTTCCCTCCAATGTATCAACCGAGCCACACAGCTTGGTGTCATCGGCAAACTTGCTGAGGGCGCACTCAATCCCACTGTCCATGTCACCCACAAAGATGTTGAACAAGACCGGTCCCAACACTGATCCTTGGGGGACACCACTCATTACTGGTCTCCAGCTGGACACTGAGCCACTGAGCACTACTCTTGGCGTGCGGCCATCCAGCCAGTTCTTTATCCACCGAGTGGTCCACCTATCAAATTGATGTCTCTCCAACTTAGAGAGAAGGATGTCATGGGAGACAGTGTCAAAGGCTTTACACAAGTCCAGGTAGATGACATCAACTGCTCTGCCCCTGTCTATCAGTTCTGTAGCCCCTTCATAGAAGGTCACCAGATTGGTCAGGCAGGATTTCCCCTTAGTGAAGCCATGCTGGGTGTCACCAAGCACCTTGTTGGTTTTCATGTGCCTTAGCATGCCTTCCAGGAGAATCCGCTCCAAGATTTTGCCAGGCACAGAGGTGAGACTGACTGGTCTGTAATTCCCCGGCTCATCCATTTTCCCCTTCTTAAAAATGGGGGTTATATTTCCCTTTTTCCAGTCATCGGGAACTTCACCTGACTGCCATGATTTTTCAAATACGATGGACAGTGGCTTAGCAACTTCATTTGCCAGCTCCTTCAGGACCCGTGGATGGATTTCATCCGGTCCCATGGACTTGTATACATTCAGGTTCCTAAGGTGGTCCCGAGCAAGATCCTCCCCCACAGTGGGCCCAGGGTCCCCACCCTCACCGTCTGCCTTCCAAGACTTGGGTGGTGTGGTCAGAGCATTTGCCGGTGAAGACTGAGGCAAAGAAGTCATTAAGAACCTCAGCCTTCTCCAAATCCAGGGTAGCCAGTTCTCCCGATAGCTTCTGGAGAGGGCCCACAGTGTCGCTAACCTGTCTTTTATTGGCAATGTACCTATAAAATCCCTTCCCGTTATCCTTAACATCCCTAGCCAAATTTAATTCTAAGTGGGCCTTAGCTTTCCTAACCTGGTCCCTAGCTTCCCGGACAACATCCCTGTATTCTTCCCAGGCCGCCTGACCTTGTTTCCACCTTTTATAATCCTCTTTTTTCCTTCGAATTTTGCTCAGCAGCTCCTTATCCATCCAAGGAGGTCTCCTGGCCCTCCTGCTGAACTTCCTTCTAGTTGGGATGCATCGCTCCTGAGCTTGCAGCAGGTGATCCTTGAATATCAACCAACAGTCTTGGGCCCCCCTGCCCTCTAGGGCTGTATCCCATGGAACCTTACTGAGCAGGTTCCTGAAGAGGCCAAAGTCTGCTCTCTTGAAGCCCAGGGCAGTGAGCTTGCTGCACGCTCTTCTCACTGTCCTGAGGATCTCAAACTCAACCATCTCATGATTGCTGCAATCAAGGCTGCCCTGGAGCGTCACATTCCCAACCAGCCCTTCCCTGTTGGTGAGGACGAGGTCAAGCATGGCACCTCTCCTTGTCGGCTCCTCTATTACTTGCAGAAGGAAGTTGTCTTCCACGCAATCGAGGAACCTTCTGGATTGCTTGTGCCGGGCCGTACCATCCCTCCAACAGATATCAGGGTGGTTGAAGTCTCCCATGAGAACAAGGGCCTGCGAGCGTGAGGCTGCTTCTATCTGCCTATGGAGCGCTTCGTCCACCAACTCCCCTTGGTCTGGCGGTCTGTAACAGATCCCCACAATAATATCACCCATCGCTGTTCTCCCTTTAACCCTGACCCACAAACTCTCTGTCGACTGCTCACCTGTCCCGAAACAGAGTTCCATACCCTCTAGCCTATCCCTAACATAAATAGCAACTCCCCCTCCCCGTCTGCCAGGCCTGTCTTTCCTAAAGAGCCGGTAACCTTCCATTCCAACACACCAGTCATAGGAGCCATCCCACCATGTTTCTGTGATGCCTATGATATCATACCCCCGTAGATGTGCACACATCTCTAATTCCTCTTGTTTGTTCCCCATGCTACGGGCATTTGTGTAGAGGCATTTGAGCCGAGATCCAATTGAAGTCGGCTCATTGGCTGGAGCAGCTGGAATATCCCTACATTGCTGCGAACGTTTACTATAGGTGCTACCAACCGACTGGGTGTGTTGGGATGGAATGATGCCCCCTCCCCCAACACATCTAGTTTAAAGCATCCTTGACCAGTCTGGCAAGCCTCCTACGAAATCCACTCTTCCCCTTCTTCATCAGACCAGCTCCACCAGCCCCCAGTAGACCTGGATTACTAAATTGAGTCCCATGTTCAAGGTACCCAAACCCCTGACTACAGCACCTCTCTTCTAACCATTTATTAACCTGCCCAATCCTCCTAGCCTTTTTAAGGTCCTGCCCTGTATCCTGGAGAGTTGATGAAAAGACAATCTGAGCTCCAGGGCCCCTAACCACCTCTCCCAGAGCCCTGTAGTCCTTCTTTATGGTCTCCGGGCTACTGCTATCTAGATCAGCAGCACCCACATGGATTACTAGGAGTAATTACTGCTTCGAGCCCGCCCTGTTTGCCCGCCCTGTTCGCCACGTTCCGGGTCGCTCGTGCTCCCTGGGGCAGGTTTTTAACCAGTCAGGTCTGCCGCGGGTCCCCCTGACGCCGCCCCCTCTGAGTCAGCCGCTCGCCTCCGCGGAGCTGCAGGCTCCTGGGCAGGCCTTGTCAAGGACGTGAAGCTCCCTCGGGGCAAGTTGCTGCTCCGAGGTGAAGCTCGTAGACGCCGAGCCTCCCCCCCGATCAGGCGCTGAAGGCCTCCCCTCGCGAGACAGTCACCTCAGCAATGGGCCGGAAATGGCTGATGATGCCCGGGTTCAATCTGCCGCCGGTAGTCCTGACGCTGCCCTCTCTGAGTCAGCCGCTCGCCTCGGCGGAGCTGCAGGCTCCTGGGCAGACAATGGAGGTTTTGATGAGAAAGGAAAGAGAGAGAGCAACGTGGATGGCTCTGTTACATAGCTTGCTGTGCGCAGAAGAGATCCAGCAGCATCATTCAGTCCTACCTCTTTTTGTGAGGGAACACAGCTGTCTCTCTTTGCTTTCTCATCTGAGCATCGATTGTATTCCAACTGCTGAGGTGCTCCCATTCGCCTGCAGCCCACTTTGTGGAGCACGAACGGTTGGCCTCTGTTCCCACACAAAAAGAGGCAGGACTGAAAGATGCTGCAGGATCTCTTCAGCGCACAGGAAGCTATGTAACAGTGCCATCCGCATTGCTGTCTCTCTTTGCTTTCTCATCTGAGCATTGATTCTATTCCAACTGCTGAGGTGCTCCCATTCGCCCGCCGCCCAATTTGCACAGCATGAACGATTGGCCTCTGTTCCCACACAAAAAAATGTAGGAGAGAAGGATGCTGCTGGATGTCTTCGGCGCACAGCAGGCTATGTAACAGTGCCATCCACATTGCTGTCTCTCTTTGCTTTCTCATCTGAGCATCGATTGTATTCCAACTGCTGAGGTGCTCCCATTCGCCTGCAGCCCAGTTTTTGGAGCACGAATGATTGACCTCTGTTCCCACACAAAAAGAGGCAGGACTGAAAGATGGTGCTGGATCTCTTCTGCGCACAAAAAGCTATGTAACAGTGCCATCCACATTTCTCTCTCTCTTTCCTTTCTCATAAAAAGGTCCATTGTATGCCAACTTCTGAGATGCTCCCATTCGCCTGCAGGCCAGCTTGCACAGCACGAACGATTGGCCTCTGTTCCCACACAAAAAGAGGGAGGACAGAAAGATGCTGCTGGATCTCTTCTGCGCACAAAAAGCTATGTAACAGTGCCATCCGCATTGCTGTCTCTCTTTGCTTTCTCATCTGTGCATCGATTGTATTTCCACTTCTGAGGTTCTCCTATTCGCCTGCAGCCCAGTTTGCACAGCACGACCGATTGGCCTCTGTTCCCACACAAAAAGAGGCAGGACTGAAAGATGGTGCTGGATCTCTTCTGCGCACAGCAAGCTATGTAACGGTGCCATCCACATTGCTGTCTCTCTTTCCTTTCTCATCAAAACGTCCATTGAATTCCCACTTCCGAAGTGCTCCCATTCGCCTGCAGGCAGTTTGCACAGCACTAGTGATCGGCCTCTGTTCCCACACAAATAGAGGTAGGACAGTGAGATGCTGCTGGATCACTTCCGCGCACAGCAAGCTATGTAACAGTGCCATCCACATTGCTGTCTCTCTTTCCTTTCTCATCAGAACGTCCATTGTATGCCCACTTCTGAGATGCTCCCATTCGCCTGCAGGCAGTTTGCACAGCACTAGCGATCGGCCTCTGTTCCCACACAAAAAGAGGCAGGACAGAGAGATGCTGCTGGATCTCTTCCACGCACAGCAAGCTATGTAACAGTGCCATCCACATTGCTGTCTCTCTTTCCTTTCTCATCAAAACATCCATTGCAAGCCCACTTCTGAGGTGCTCCAATTCGCCTGCAGGACAGTTTGCACAGCACGAACGATTGGCCTCTGTTCCCACACAAAAAGAGGCAGGACTGAAAGATGCTGCAGGATCTCTTCTGGGCACAGCAAGCTATGCAGCAATGCCATCCGCATTGCTGTTTCTCTTTGCTTTCTCATCTGAGCATCGATTGTATTCCAACAGCTGAAGTCCTCCCATTCACCTGCTGTCCGGTTTGTTGTACACGAATGTTTAGCCTCTGTTCCCACACAAAAAGAGGCAGGACTGAAAGGTGCTGCTAGATCTCTTCTGCACACAGCAAGCTATGTAACAGTGCCATCTGCATTGCTGTCTCTCTTTGCTTTCTCATCTGAGCATCGATTGTATTCCGACTGCTGAGGGCTTCCATTCGACTGCAGCCCAGTTTACACAGCACGAACGATTGGCCTCTATTCCCACACAAAAAGAGGTAGGACAGAAAAATGCTTCTGGATCTCTTCCGCGCACAGCAAGCTATGTAACAGAGCCATCCACATTGCTGTCTCTCTTTCCTTTCTCATCACAACGTCCATTGTATGCCCAAATCTCATGTGCTCCCATCCGCCTGCAGCCCAGTTTGCACAGCATGAACGATTCGCCTCTGTTCCCACACAAAAAGAGGCAGGACTGAAAGATGCTGCTGGATCACTTCTGTGCACAGCAAGCTATGTAACAGAGCCATCTACATTGCTATCTCTCTTTCCTTACCCATCAAAATATCCTTTGTATTCCCACTTCTGAAGTTCTCTCAATCGCCTGCAGACAGTTTGCACAGCACAAACTATTGGCCTCTGTTCCCACACAAAGAGAGAGAGGACTGAAAGATACTGCTGGATCTCTTCTGCGCTCAGAAAGCTATGTAACAGAGCCATCCGCTTTGCTGTCTCTCTCGGCTTTCTCATCTGATCTTTGATTATATTCCAGCTGCTGAGGTGCTTCCATTCGCCTGCCGTCCGGATTTTATAGTACGAACGATTGGCCTTTGTTCCCACAGAAAAAGAGGCAGGACTGAAAGATGCAGCTGGATGTCTTCTGCGCACAGCAAGCTATGTAACGGTGCCATCCCCATTGCTTTCTGTCTTTGCTTTCTCATCTGAGAATCGATTGTATTCCAACTGCTCAGGTTCTCCCATTCGCATGGAGCCCAGTTCGTGGTACACGAACGATTGGCCTCTGTCCCCACACAAAAAGAGGCAGGACTGAAAGATGCTGCTGGATCTCTTCTGTTCACAGCAAGCTATGTAGCAAAGCCATCCACACTGCTGTCTCTCTTTCCTTTCTCATCAAAACGTCCACTGTATGCCCCCTTCCGAGGTGTTCCCATTCACCTGCAGGCCAGTTTGCACAGCACGAACGATTGGCCTCTGTTTCCACTCAAAAAGAGGCAGGACAGAAAGATGATTCTGGATCTCTTTAGCGCGCTGCAAGCTATGTGACAGTGCTATCCGCATTGCTTTCACAATTTGCTTTCTCAGCTGAGCATCTATTGTATTCCAACAGCTGAGCAGCTCCCATTCGCCTGCAGCCCAGTTTGCACAGCATTAACGATTGGCCTCTGTTCCCACACATAAAGATGCAGGACTGAAAGATGCTGCTGGATCTCTTCTGTGCACAACAAGCTATGTAACGGTGCCATCCACATTGCTGTCTCTCTTTGCTTTCTCATCTGAGCATCGATTGTATTCCAACTACTGAGGTGCCCTCAATCACCCACAGTCCGGTTTCTGGAGCACGAACGATTGGCCTCTGTTCCCACATAAACAGAGGAAGGACTGAAAGATGCTGCTGGATCTCTTCTGCGCACACCAAGCTATGTAACAGTGCCATCCGCATTGCTGTCTCTCTTTCCTTTCTCATTATAACGTCCATTGTATTCCCACTTCCAAAGTGCTCTCGTCCGCCTGCAGCCCAGTTTGCACAGCACGAACAATTGGCCTCTCTTCCCACACAAAAAGAGGCAGGACAGAAAGATGCTGTTGGATCTCTTCTGCGCACAACAAGCTATGTAACAGTGCCATCCGCATTGCTGTCTCTCCTTGCTTTCTCATCTGAGCATCCATTGTATTCCAACTGCTGAGGAGATCCCATTCGCCTGCAGCCCAGTTTGTGGAGCACTAACGATTGGCCTCTCTTCCCACACAAAAAGAGGCAGGACTGAAAGATGCTGCTGGATCTCTTCTGTGCACAACAAGCTATGTAACAGCGCCATCGACATTGCTTTCTCTCTTTGCTTTCTCATCTGAGCATCGATTGTATTGCAACTGCTGAGATGCTCACAATCACCCACAGTCCGGTTTCTGGACCATGAACGATTGGCCTCTGTTCCCACACAAAAAGAAGCGGGCCTGAAAGATGCTGCAGGATATCTTCTGTGCACACCAAGCTACGTAACAGAGCCATCCACATTGCTGTCTCTCTTTGCTTTCTCATCAAAATGTCCATTGTATTCCCACTTCTAAAGTGCTCCCAGGCGATTGCAGCCCAGTTCGCACAGCACGAACCATTGGCCTCTGTTCCCACACAAAAAGAGGCAGGACAGAAAGATGCTGCTGGATCTCTTCTGTGCACAACAAGCTATGTAATGGTGCCATCCACATTGTTGTCTCTCTTTGCTTTTTCATCTGAGCATCGATTGTATTCCAACTGCTGAGGTGCTCAAATTCACCCACAGTCCGGTTTCAGGGGCACTAACAATTGGCCTCAGTTCCCACACAAAAAGAAGCGGGCCTGAAAGATACTGCTGGATATTTTCTGTGCACAGCAAGCCATGTAACAAAGCCATCCACACTGCTGTCTCTCTTTCCTTTCTCATTAAAACTTCCATTCTATGTCCACTTCCGAGGTGTTCCCATTCGCCTGGAGCCCAGTTTGCACAGCACGAACGATTGGCCTCTGTTCCCACACAAGAAGAGGTAGGACAGAAAGATGCTGCTGGATCTCTTCTGCGCACAAAAAGCTATGTAACAGTGCCATCCACATTGCTGTCTCTCTTTGCTTTCTCATCTGAGCATTGATTGTATTCCAACTGCTGAGTTGCTCCCATTCGCCTGCAGCCCAGTTTGCACAGCGGAAACGATAGGCCTCTGTTCCCACACAAAAAGAGGTAGGACAGGAAGGCGCTGCTGGATCTCTTCAGCGCACAAATAGCTATGTAACAGTGCCATCCACATTGCTGTCTCTCTTTGCTTTCTCATCTGAGCACTGATTGTATTCCAACTGCTGAGGTGCTCCCATTCTCCGGCAGCCCAGTTTGCACAGCGGAAACGATTGGCCTCTGTTTCCACACAAAAAGAGGCAGGACAGAAAGATGCTGCTGGATCTCTTCTGTGCACAACAAGCTATGTGACAGTGCTATCCGCATTGCTTTCACTCTTTGCTTTCTCATCTGAGCATCGATTGTATTCCAACTGCTGAGGTGCTCCCATTCGCCTGCCCCCCAGTTTGTGGAGCACTAATGATTGGCCTCTGTTCCCACGCAAAAAGAGTCAGGACTGAAAGATGCTGCTGGATCTCTTCTGTGCACAACAAGCTATGTAACAGAGCCATCCACATTGCTGTCTCTCTTTCCTTTCTCATCAAAACATCCATTGTATACCCACTTCTAAAGTGCTCCCATCCGCCTGCAGCCCAGTTTGCACAGCACGAACGATTGGCCTCTGTTCCCACACAAAAAGAGGTAGGACAGAAAGATGCTGCTGGATCTCTTCTGTGCACAACAAGCTATGTAACAGTGCCATCCACATTGCTGTCTCTCTTTGCTTGTTCATCTGAGCATCGATTGTATTCCAACTGCTGAGGTGCTCCCATTCACCCACAGCCCGGTTTCTGGAGCACTAACGATTGGCCTCTGTTCCCACACAAAAAGAGGCAGAACTGAAAGATGCTGCTGGAACTCTTCTGTGCACAGCAAGCTATGTAGCAAAGCCCTCCACGCTGCTGCCTCTCTTTTCTTTCTCATTAAAACGTCCACTGTATACTCCCTTCCGAGGTTTTCCCATTCACCTGCAGGCCAGTTTGCACAGCACGAACGATTGGCCTCTGTTTCCACTCAAAAAGTGGCAGGACAGAAAGATGATTCTGGATCTCTTCAGCGCGCTGCAAGCTATGTGACAGTGCTGCCCGCATTGCTTTCACTATTTGCTTTCTCATCTGAGCATCGATTGTATTAAAACTGCTGAGGTGCTCCCATTCGCCTGCAGCCCAGTTTGCACAGCATTAACGATTGGCCTCTGCTCCCACACAAAAAGAGGCAGGACTGAAAGATGCTGCTGGATCTCTTCTGTGCACAGCAAGCTATGTAGCAAAGCCATCCACACTGCTGTCTCTCTTTCCTTTCTCATCTAAACGTCCATTGTATGCTCACTTCCGAGGTGTTCCCATTCGCCTGCAGCCCAGTTTGCACAGCACGAATGATTGGCCTCTGTTTCCACTCAAAAAGAGGCAGGACAGAAAGATGATTCTGGATCTCTTCAGCGCGCTGCAAGCTATGTGACAGTGCTATCCGCATTGCTTTCACTGTTTGCTTTCTCATCTGAGCATCGATTGTATTCCAACTGCTGAGGTGCTCCCATTCGCCTGCTGCCCAGATAGTGGAGCACTAGCGATTGGCCTCTCTTCCCACACAAAAAGAGGCAGGACTGAAAGATGCTGCTAGATCTCTTCTGTGCACAACAAGCTATGTAACAGCACCATCCACATTGCTGTCTCTCTTTGCTTTCTCATCTGAGCATCGATTGCATTGCAACTGCTGAGATGCCCACAATCACACACAGTCCGGTTTCTGGACCACGAACGATTGGCCTCTGTTCCCACACAAAAAGATTTAGGGCAGAAAGATGCTGTAGGGTATATTCTGTGCACACCAAGCTATGTAAGAGAGCCATCCACATTGCTGTCTCTCTTTCCTTTCTCATCAAAATGTCCATTGTATTACCACTTCTAAAGTGCTCCCATCCGATTGCAGCCCAGTTCGCACAGCACGAACGATTGGCCTCTGTTCCCACTTAAAAAGCGGCAGGACAGAACGATGCTGCTGGATCTCTTCTGCGCCCAACAAGCTATGTAACAGAGCCATCCACATTGCTGTCTCTCTTTGCTTTCTCATCTGAGCATCGATTGTATTCCAACTGCTGAGGTGCTCCCATTCGCCTGCCGCCCAGTTTGTGGAGCACTAACGATTGGCCTCTGTTCCCACACAAAAAGAGGTAGGACAGAAAGATGCTGCTGGATCTCTTCTGTGCACAACAAGCTATGTAACGGTGCCATCCACGTTGCTGTCTCTCTTTGCTTTCTCATCTGAGCACTGATTGTATTCCAACTGCTGAGGTGCTCACAATCACCCACAGTCCGGTTTCTGGAGCACGAACGATTGGCCTCTGTTCCCACGCAAAAAGAGGCAGGACTGGAAGATGCTGCTGAATCTCTTCTGCGCACACCAAGGTATGTAACAGAGCCATCCACATTGCTGTCTCTCTTTTCTTACTCACTAAAACTTCCATTGTATTCCCACTTCTAAAGTGCTCCCATTCAGTCTGTGACGGGAAAACGGGTTCCCAGTGCAGAGATCCTGTTCAGTGATGGGACAACGGGTTTCCTGCATGGAGAACCTGTTCTGTGACGGGACAACGGGTTCCCTGCGTGGAGACCCTCTTCTGTGACGGGACAACGGGTTCCCTGCCTGGAGACCCTGTTCTGTGACGGGACAACGGGTTCCCTTCGCGGAGACCCTATTCTGTGACGGGAAAACGGGTTCCCTGCGTGGAGACCCTGTTCTGTGATGGGACAAGGGGTTACCTGCGCAAAGACCCTGTTCTGTGAGGGGACAGCGGGTTCCCTACGTGGAGACCCTGTTCTGTGATGGGACAATAGGTTCCCTGCCTGGAGACCCTGTTCAGTGACGGGACAAGGGGTTCCCTGCGTGGAGACCCTGTTCTGTGACGGGACAATTTGTACCCTGACTGGAGACCCTGTTCCGTGACGGGACAACGGGTCCCCTGCGAGGAGACCCTGTTCTGTGAAGGGACAACGGAATACCTGCGTGGAGACCCTGTTCTGTGACGGGACAAAGGGTTCCCTGCGTGGAGACCCTGTTCTGTGACGGGACAACGGGTTCCCTGCCTGGAGATAGTGTTCTCTGACGGGACAACGGGTTCCCTGCCTCTAGACCCTGTTCTGTGGTGGGACAAGGGGTTCCCTGCGGGGAGACACTGTTCTGTGACGGGACATGGGGTTCCCTGCGAGGAGACCCTGTTCTGTTACGGGACCAGGGGTTCCCTGCGCAGAATCCCTGTTCTGTGACGGTACAAGGATTTCCCTGCGTGGAGACCCTGTTCTGTGACGGGACAACGGGTTCCCAGCGTGGAGACCCTGTTCTGTGACGGGACAAGGGGTTCCCTGCTTGGAGACCCTGTTCTGTGACGGGACAAGGGGTTCCCAGCGTGGAGACCCTGTTCTGTGATGGGACGAAGGGTTCCCTTCGTGGAGAACATGTGCTGTGACGGGACAACGGGTTCCCTGCGTGGAGACCCTGTTCTGTGACGGGACAATGGGTTCCCTACGTGGAGACCCTTTTCTGAGACGGGACAATGGGTTCCCTGCCTGGAGACCCTGTTCTGTGACGGGAGAACGGGTTACCAGCATGGAGACCCTGTTCTGTGACGGGACAACGGATTCCCTGCCTGGATACCCTGTTCCGTGACGGGACAAGGGGTTCCGTGCGTGGAGACCCTGTTCTGTGATGGGACAATGGGTTCCCAGCCTGGAGACCCTGTTCTCTGACGGGACAACAGGTTCCCTGCGTGGAGACCCTGTTCGGTGACAGGACAACGGGTTCCCTGCGCGGAGACGCTGTTCTGTGACGGGGCAACGGGTTGCCATCGCGGAGACCCTGTTCTGCGACGGGACAACGGGTTCCCTGCGTGGAGACCCTGTTCTGTTATGGGTCAACGGGTTCCCTGCGCGGAGACCCTGTTCTGTGACGGGACACCGGGTTCCCTTCTTGGAGACCCTGTTCTGTGACGGGACAACGGGTTCCCTGGGTGGAAAATCTGTTCTGTGACGGGACAACGGATTCCCACCCTGGAGACCCTTGTCTGTGACGGGACAACGGGTTCCCTGCCTGGAGACCCTGTTCTGTAACTGGACAACGGGTTCCCTGCATGGAGACCCTGTTATGTGATGGGATAACTGGTTCCCTGCGCGGAGACCCTGTTCTGTGATAGGGCAACGGGTTCCCTGCGTGGAGACCCTGTTCTGTGAGGGGACAAGGGGTTCCCTGCATGGAGACCCTGTTCTGTGACGGGACTATGGGTTCCCTGTCTGGAGACCCTGTTCTGTGATGGGACAAGGGGTTCCCTGCATGGAGACCCTGTTCTGTGACGGGACCAAGGGTTCCCTGCCTGGAGAACCTCTTCTGTGACAGGACAACGGGTTCCCTTGGTGGAGACCCTGTTCTGTGACGGGTCAACGGGTTCCCTGCGCGGAGACCCTGTTCTGTGACGGGACAACGGGTTCTCCGCCGGGAGACCCTGCTCTGTGGCGGGACAACGGGTTCCCTTCGTGGAGACCCTGTTCCGTGACGGGACAACGGTTTTCCTGCGGGGAGACCCTGTTCTGTGACGGGATAACGGGTTCCCTGCGTGGAGACCCTGTTCTGTGACGGGACAACGGGTGCCCTGCCTGGAGACCCTGTTCTGTGACGGGGCAACGGGTTCCCTACCTGGAGACCCTGTTCTGTGACGGTTCAAGGGGTTCCCTGGGTGGAGACCCTGTTCTGTGACGGGACAAGGGGTTCCCTGCCTGGAGACACTGTTCTGTGATGGGACAATGGGTTCCCTGCGTGGAGACCATGTTCTGTGACGGGAAAAAGGGTACCCTGCGTGGAGACCCTGTTCCGTGACGGGACAACGGTTTCCCTGCCTGGAGACCCTGTTCTGTGACGGGATAACGGGTTCCCTGCCTGGAGACCCTGTTCTGTGATGGGACAACGGGTTCCCTGCGAGGTGACCCTGCTCTGTGGCGGGACAACGGGTTCCCTTCGTGGAGACCCTGTTCCGTGACGGGACAACGGTTTTCCTGCGGGGAGACCCTGTTCTGTGACGGGATAACGGGTTCCCTGCCTGGAGACCCTGTTCTGTGACGGGACAACGGGTTCCCTGCCTGGAGACCCTGTTCTGTGACGGGACAACGGGATCCCTGCTTTGAGACCCTGTTCTGTGACGGGACAAGGTGTTCCCTGCGTGCAGACCCTGTTCTGTGACGGGACAACGGGTTCCCTGCCTGGAGACCCTGTTCTGTGACCGAACAACGGGTTCCCTGCCTGGAGACCCTGTACTGTGACGGGATAACGGGTTCCCTGAATGGAGACCCTGTTCTGTGACGGGATAACGGGTTCCCTGCGTGGAGACCATGTTCTGTGACGGGTCAACGGGTTCCCTGCCTGGAGACTCTGTTTTCTGACGGGACAACGGGTTCCCTACGCGGAGACCCTGTTCTGTGATGGGACAACGGGTTCCCTGTGCAGAGACCCTGTTCTGTGACGAGACAACGGGTTCCCTAAGTGGAGACCCTCTTCTGTGACGGGACAACGGGTTCCCTGTGTGGAGACCCTGTTCTGTGACGGGACAACGGGTTCCCTGTGTGGAGACCCTCTTCTGTGGAGGAACAACGGGTTCCCTGCGAGGTGACCCTGTTCTGTGACGGGACAACGGGTTCCCTGACTGGAGACCCTGTTCTGTGTCGGGACAAGGGATTCTCTGCATGGAGACCCTGTTCTGTGTCGGGACAATGGGTTCCCTGTCTGGAGACCCTGTTCTGTGATGGGACAAGGGGTTCCCTGCATGGAGACCCTGTTCTGTGACGGGACAAAGGGTTCCCTCCATGGAGACCCTTTTCTGTTACAGGACAACGGGTTCCCTGCGTGGACACCCTGTTCTGTGACGGGTCAACGGGTTTCCTGCGCGGAGACCCTGTTCTGTGACGGGACAACGGGTTCCCCGCTTGGAGACCCTGCTCTGTGGCGGGACAATGGGTTCCCTTCGTGGGGACCCTGTTCTGTGACGGGACAACGGTTTTCCTGCGAGGAGACACTGTTCTGTGATGGGATAACGGGTTCCCTGCGTGGAGACCCTGTTCTGTGATGGGACAAGGGGTTCCCTGCCTGGAGACCCTGTTCTGTGACGGAACAACAGGTTCCCTACGCGAAGGCCCTGTTCTGTGACGGGACAACGGGTTTCCTGCGCGGAGACCCTGTTCTGTGACAGGACAACGGGTTCCATGCGAGGTGACCCAGTTGTGGCCCGGGAGAACGGGTGCCCTGCCTGGACCCTGTTCTGTGACGGGACAAAGGGTACCCTGCGTGGAGACCCTGTTCTGTGACCGAACAACGGGTTCCCTGCGAGGTGACCCTGTTCTGTGACGGGACAACGGATTTCCTGCTCGGAGACCCTGTTCTGTGACGGGACATCGGGTTCCCTGCGCAGAGACCCTGTTCTGTGACGAGACAACGGGTTCCCTGCTTGGAGACCCTGTTCTGTGATGGGACAAAGGGCTCCCTGCGTGGAGACCCTCTTCTGTGACCGAACTACGGGTTCCCTGCGAGGTGACCCTGTTCTGTGACGGGACAACGGGTTTCCTGCGTGGAGACCCTGTTCTGTGACGGGACAATGGGTTCCCTGCCTGGAGACAATGTTCTGTGACGGGACAAAGTGTTCCCTGCTTGGAGACCCTGTTCTGAGACGGGACGACGGGTTCCCCGCCTGGAGAACCTGTTGTGTGACGAGACAACGGTTTCCCTGCGTGGAGACCCTGTTTTGTGACGGGACAACGGGTTCCATGTGTGGAGGACCTGTTCTGTGACGGGACAAAGGGTTCCCTTTATGGAGACCCTGTTCTGTGACGGGAAAAAGGGTTCCCTGCGTGGAGACCCAATTCTCTAACGGGACAAGGGGTTCCCTGCGTGGAGACCCTGTTCTCTGGCGGGACTAAGGGTTCCCTGCGTGGAGACCCTGTTCTGTGACGGGACAAAGGGTTCCCTGCTTGGAGACCCTGTTCTGTGACCGAACAATGGGTTCCCTGCGCGGAGACCCTGTTCTGTGTCGGAACAACGGGTTCCCAGCAAGGAGACACTGTTCTGTGACGGGAGAATGGGTTCCCTGCATGGAGATCCTCTTCTGTGACGGGACCATGGGTCCCCTGCGTGGAGAACCTGTTCTGTGTCCGAACAACGGGTTCCCTGCCTGGAGACCCTGTACTGTGACGGGATAACGGGTTCCCTGCGCGGAGACCCTTTTCTGTGACGGGACAACGGGTTCCCTGCGTGGAGACCCTGTTCTGTGACGGGACAACGGGTTCCCTGCGTGGAGACCCTGTTCTCTGACGGGGCAACGGCTTCCCTGTGCGGAGACCCTGTTCTGTGACGGGACAAGGGGTTCCCTGCGTGGACACCCTGTTCTGTGACGGGACAAGGGGTCCCCTGCGTGGAGACCCTGTTCTGTCACGGGACAACGGATTTCCTGCTCGGAGACCCTGTTCTGTGACGGGACAACGGGTTCCCAGCATGGAGACCCTGTTCTGAGACGGGACAATGGGTTCCCTGCCTGGAGACCCTGTTCCGTGATGGGACAAGGGTTTCCCTGCATGGAGACCCTGTTCTGTGACGGGACAAAGGGTTCCCTCCGTGGAGACCCTGTTCTGTGACGAGACAACGGGTTCCCTGCTTGGAGACCCTGCTCTGTGACGGGACAAAGGGCTCCCTGCGTGGAGACCCTCTTCTGTGACCGAACTACGGGTTCCCTGCGAGGTGACCCTGTTCTGTGACGGGACAACGGGTTCCCTACCTGGAGACCCTGTTCTGTGACGGGTCTAGGGGTTCCCTTTGTGGAGACCCTGTTCTGTGACGGGTCAACGGGTTCCCTGCCTTTAGACCCTGTTCTGTGACGGGAAAACAGGTTCCCTGAGTGGAGATTCTCTTCTGTGACGGTGCAACGGTTTCCGTGTTCGGAGACCCTGTTCTGTGACGGGACAACGGGTTCCCTGCGTGGAGACCCTGTTCTGTGACGGGACAAGGGGTTCCCTGCGTGGAGACCGTGTTCTTTCATGGGACAACGGGTTTCCTGCGCGGAGACCCTGTTCTGTGACGGGTCAACGGGTTCCTTGATGGAAGACCCTGTTCTCTGATGGGACAACGGGTTCCCTGCATGGAGACCCTGTTCTGTGACGGGACAACGGGTTCCCTGCCTGGAGACCCTGTTTTGTGACAGGACAATGGGTTCCCTGTGCGGAGACCCTGTTCTGTGACGGGACAACGGGTTCCCTGCGAGGTGTCCCTGTTCTGTGACGAGACAACGGGTTTCCTGCGCGGAGACCCTGTTCTGTGACAGAGCAACGGGTTCCCTGCGTGGAGCCCATGTTCTGTGACGGGACCAGGGGTTCCCTGTCTGGAGACCCTGTTCTGTGACGGGACAACGGGTTCCCTGCCTGGAGACCCTGTTCTGTGACGACACAACGGGTTCCCTGCCTGGAGACCCTGTTCTGTGACGGGACAACGGGTTCCCTGCCTGGAGACCCTGTTCTGTGACGGGACAACGGGTTCCCCTCGTGGAGACCCTGTTTGTTGACGCAGAAGTCCCGGACACTGCACACAGACCAATATGATCAGGCTGTGCCAAAATTTATTGCGCAGATAGCTCAGTATATATAGGCATTCTACTTGTCTATTATTAACACACACAAGTCTAATTGGATACATGTATTGTTCACATGGCTAAATACCGAGCAGGATTCACTCAGTAACGGCTTAATGATTGGTTAACTGTGACAGCATATGCTTCAAGGTTACAGTTAACATTCCTTCTCTGCGTATCCTTCTCAGTAGTTTTCCGTGCTAACTTTTCCCAAGGCTTCTGCACGTACATGAACTTTAGTAACCCTCAGGCGAGGCCTCAGTGCCTGCGGGTCACTACCTTACAATTGTCAAGCAATTGTCTGGATTGCTCACATGCCCGTTCACAGCCAAATGGCTCTCCACAAATCCCCCTTTTTGTTTTTGAGCAATCCATACCCGATTCACAGCACGAAATAGCATACTGACAATAGACTTCCATAAACCACAAAAGATTTAAACAATAATAATCAATACCATTAAAACTGTTAAACCTTGTTTGATTAGTACTCCTAGCCAACCACTAATACCCCAACCTTGTAACAGCTTTTGAAACCAATTGCAATCCAAGAGCACTTGTAACTTTTGCACTTGTGAGAACCTAAAGTGTGGTTTTGGTAAGCAAGCAAGATTTAGAGTCCAATTCAGCAACCTTCTTATCTTAGCTCCTTCTTATCTTCCAGGCCTGCATTCTTGTTTCATTAACTGTCCGGGAGTTGCTTCTTTTCCACAGTCGGCTGCACAAAGGTAACCAGGAGTTACCCCTGCTACATGGCCAGCTGCACATGCTTGGCTTTCATTCAGAGCAGGCATATGTCCATTCTCTAACAAGAAATCATCCACATCTCCCCCTTTTCTTTTCTTGAATGAGCCAAAGCTGTTTTACCAGGTTTTCAATCATACCACGAATACATTGCAAAATACAAGGTACAATCATAACTATGGTCAAGAGTATCACTGAAATCATTCCAATACCTTTAATCAGCTGTCGGATGTCACAAATGCTGTACTGCAGAAAGAGAATCAAAACTAGACAAATTTAAAAGTTTTTTGTACAAATTACGTTTGCAAACTGAAGAAAATCCTTACATTTCCCTTGGGTGTTTTTATATATAATACCTGCTTTAGACGACCCTATTTGAGCAGAGGATTTGGACTAGATCATATCTCCAACATATGCCAACCACAGGCTGCTTGGCCTGCCTTTCTCTCCTGTATAGTTCTCTGATAACAGGAGAGGCCATCCCTCACATCAAGGTCTGGCATGGCATGTGTCCCCACCACTCAACGCCTGCTGGGTTGCAGCCAGTAGCGGAGCTAAAGGTTCTTCTTGGTGGCAAACACAGAGGCCAACCCAGTCTTGCCCTTGACTGTTGTAGGAGGTATTTGGCCAACGTCAGTTGTGGCACCTTGTTGTCAGTGCAGAGGTTCACCTGCTTCATTCAGTAACAAGTCACTACTATGGCAAAGCACATACAGATTTACATTAGCAGTATATATACTACAGGGCGCAGCAGCATGTTGAAGATGCTAGTGGCAGTGAGGGACCTGTCAAAGAAATTTCTTACCAGTGGAGTTCTCTCATTCAAAGGCTGGATTGCTCACATGTCCGTTAACTGAAAGGAATGCTTCCACAATACCCTCTTCTTGTTTTTGAGCAATCCAGATTTGATTTAGCATTCTGTTTACAAATTTCTTCAGTATAGTAAATACAATGGTGCATGCAAGCAAAGTTAGTAATATAATGCCTAAAACCTTCAAAGCAATAATTATCCAATTTTGAATCCAAGTCCCTATTCCCCATCCTGAAAAAATGTTGCGGAGCCAGTCATCTAAAGGATTCACATCTTGTTGGATTTTTTGTGAGTGTCCTTTTAGATAGGTTGTTTGTGAAGGCTCTTACTGTGATCAGACAGATTCACACAACACATACCTTCAAAGTCCTCACAGCCATGACCCTGTGCCAACAGCAAAAAGTCGATGGCTGTGCGGTTCTGCAGGAGGGAGTGTCTTAAGCTATTTTGATCCATTAATAATTCTTCGAGAACGGCAGTAGTTACATTAGCCTGCTTTTCTGCCCAACAAGCTAGCTGGGCTGCTGTTCTTAGGGCATTTCCTGCAGCCGCTCCAGGGACAAATAGTGACAGAGCTACTAGAGCAGCTCTGCTCAGTAATTGAACATTGTCATTACAATCAGGGGTGAGTCCTACTGATCACTTAGATCTAGAGTGGAGAATATGACTAAGATTACTCAATTCTGTAAACTTTGGTGCAAAAATAGTCAGTGAACCTAAATAACATGGCCCTCCAACAATGTCTTTCGGTATTCCTTGCCATGCCCTATCCCCACAGATTAAAAAGACATCTGGTGGTAGGGCCTTGGTAGATTTGTTATTCCAAAGGAGGGGCACTGACCCAGGCTGGTGAGTAGATCCGTATGCCTTAAAGGCTGTTGCCTTCCCAGCTGTATCATTTATCCCACAATATTCATTAGTGTACCAATAGGTGCTATCTTTGGGCGAAACATCTGGTGAGTTGACTGAATATGGGCAGCCTGCATATTTACATCCAAACATTATGCAGGTTTGTGTCCAGTTTTGTGAGCTATTCCCAATTGCTTGCGATGCCATTAAATTTAATTCTTGTGGATCCCAAGGGAGTGTCCTATTCAATCCAGATATCAATTCTGCTGAGCAGTCCACAACATTTTTTGACTTACTGCAGTTGTTGGTCGAAAATGCCTTTAAGCTGTTCTCATTATACTCAGGTATTCCTATTAGACATGTTTGAAATGGATCTGTGGCTGATGCCATAGCAAGACAAAATTCCGACACCCCAGTCTCACTGGCCCATGTTACCCACAAATTTTTTCTAGGATTAATTTCGTGTAACAAAGATACAGAATTATATACAAAGAGCAAAATTAACAGCTTAACCACTAACAGGTTCGTAATCATCACTGACATCTTCTGCTGTAGAGGAAAGACTTTCTGCTGAGTTTCGCCAAGGCCGTATCCACCGAGCCGGTATCCACCGAATGCCTTGATCTGTAAGCAAACATATAACCTCTTCCTGTTAGCTTAACTTCTGCGGGTTTTGCCTTATCATCTTCTGGCAGCTGCTGCAAATTTGCATGCGCTAACATCTCTTTTACAAGTGACAAATCCATACAATACAAGGTGTAGTTCCTTATTAGCAACTGGCTAGTAAGTACAGGTGGTTTTATACACAAAATCACAGCCTCTAATAAGAGCTACTTTACATGCACATATATTCAAGCTCCTGTAGCTAAGGCATTGGGTTTTTCTGCTCATCTGTCCAGCTCATGGCAAGGCTTGAGAAACTTTGCAGGCAGCCTCCATGGACCTGTAGGTAGAACACAAATATATCCCTTTCCCCATGTTATCAGCTCTTGAGGAGTAAGTCAGGTTAAAAGGATTCCGTAAAGCAAAGACATTTTGATGAAACAGGAATGTGAAGCAGGTGCAGAAGCAAACTGCACCGTGTTAACAGTCAAGGAGTTTGCTGCGTCATTACCTTTTTTTTTTTTTTTTTTTCCTTTTCTTTTCTGTGTCTGCCACCCTGGTGCTGTTTGGGTGGAGGTTGGTAAAGCTTGGATTCTCCCCTAGGTTAACTTAAACACACTAAGCAGGACTGCTCAGCAGCAGCTACAAAGGCCTGCCTGCCCAGCAGCTGCTACAGCTGCCAGCCTGCTGAGCAGCAACCATAAATCTCTGCAGGGAGCACCACTTTTCTATTAACCCTTTCTTGCCCAAAATGTTAATCTGCTATCCATTAAAAACTTTTACATTAACCCAATAACAAAAAATACACAGAACACTGTCTGCCCTCAACAGACACACACATACACACACATTCATGGGATCCCACAAACACACTCCACACAACTACAATATGTGAAACACAAAATGAAGACAATCATTACTCCCACTACACGGTCCCACGTACAAAACGTAGTGCAATGACCCTGTGAAGACAATCAGGAAACCAGCTCCGAGCAGCATCATTGCAGTACAAGGTGGCAGGCTCAATCTCAGCAGGCGTCCCCGCAGAGGCTCTGCCTCCCTCACATTGCATGAGGCTTGGGCTTTTGTACTGATCAAAATGCACACTCATTCCAATGCAGGTGGCCAGCCTACATCAGGAGAAGTGGCCAACAGTATCTATACAGGTCTGCAAGGGTCGATAGAAACACAGACGTAGTTACATTTGCTAACTTTTAGTACATGAATATCACAGACAGACTATAAGCACACAATACATCTGCATCCCCCACCTATCTTACTTTTCCCTTTATAACTGCCCATTTATCATGGGGATCTGGGGGATCTAAATCAGGCTTCTTTTCCGGATCAACAGGTCTCGGGTCAAAAGGACTATCCAGGTCAGCATCAGAATTATCAGGCATCAGAATCTCAGGAGCAGCAACAACAGTCTGATGAAAATGCTCAGGCTCCTCATTAATGTGTTCTGGAGTTTCAGTGTTATCAAGTGCCATTAAAACATTTCCTCCCATGAGTTTCAGGTGATCTGAGAGTAGGCTTTTTCTCGGGATTAACAGGGTCTGGGGCAAAAGGATCGCCTTCAACCCCGTCCTCAGTCTCCACAGCTGTAGCAGCGATCGGCGGAGGTTCAGGGGTGTGTGTGGGGGAGGTGGTTTGGGCTCCACTATCTCATTCTTTGACTTAGCCGTGTCAGAGAGCTGTAAATTTTTAAGTCCGTCATGAAGTGTCTGTACTTTCTCATCTAACAATCCTGTCCATTTGTCCCACCCTTGACAATCTTGAGGATCGGGCTCTGGGGGGAGGGAGGCCAGGGGCGGCGAAAGTGATAAAGGAAGATGCAAATTCATATCCCCTGGCCCATCCATCGGTTATTTTTTAAAGAGTCAGTAATTAGTCTCCACACAGTGGGGTATTAACTTGCCTCCTTGGATCCCTTACTTACCTCTTCCCACAGCGTTGCTCCTATTTTTTCCCAAGTTGCGATTTGAAAGGCAGCATCCACTGAGGGGATTAAATCCTTTCCCTTTGCTCCATACAGCAAAGCCTTCAAGGCAGGCTCATCATAACTCGCTGCTCTCATAGAGAGAATGTGTTGGAGGAGCTTCACCACTTCTGACTCTTCCTTGGTCAGTGTGGACACCCTCTCCTCACCGGCCGCTCACCTGATCAGGGCGAGATTCCCAAACTTTTTGCGCTAGCGACTTCCGAGTGCCGGGGCAGCACCCGATATCGACCGGCTTCTGCCCCCTCCTTCCTGTCGGACTCGTCGGTTTTATCCAACGCCGATCTGAGGGTCCCTGTTCGGGCGCCACTTGTTGACGCAGAAGTCCCGGACACAGCACATAGACCAATATGATCAGGCTGTGCCAAAATTTATTGCGCAGATAGCTCAGTATATATAGGCATTCTACTTGTCTATTATTAACACACACAAGTCTAATTGGATACATGTATTGTTCACACGGCTAAATACCAAACAGGATTCACTCAGTAACAGCTTAATGATTGGTTAACTATGACAGCATATGCTTCAAGGTTACAGCTAACATTCCTTCTCTGCGTATCCTTCTCAGTAGTTTTCCGTGCTAACTTTTCCCAAGGCTTCTGCACGTACATGAACTTTAGTAACCCTCAGGCGAGGCCTCAGTGCCTGCGGGTCACAACTTTACAATTGTCAAGCAATTGTCTGGATCGCTCACATGCCCGTTCACAGCCAAATGGCTCTACACACCTGTTCTGTGACGGGACAACGGGTTTCCTGAGCGGAGACCCTGTTCCGTGACGGGACAACGGGTTCCCTGCCTGGAGACCCTGTTCTGTGACAGGAGAACGGGTTCCCTGCGTGGAGACCCTGTTCTGTGACGGGACAACGGGTTCCCTGCGTGGAGACCCTGTTCTGTGACAGGAGAACGGGTTCCCTGCCTGGAGACGCTGTTCTGTGACGGGACAGTGGGTTCCCTGCGTGGAGACCCTGTTCTGTGACGGGACAAGGGGTTCCCTGCGTGGAGACCCTGTTCTGTGATGGGACAACGGATTCCCTGATTGGAGACCCTGTTCTGTGATGGGACAACGGGTTCCCTGCCTGGAGACCCTATTCCGTGATAGAACAACGGGTTCTTTGATTGAAGACCCTGTTCTCTGACGGGACAACGGATTCCCTGCGTGGAGAGCCTGTTCTGTGATGGGATAACGGGTTCCCAGCGTGGAGAACCTGTTCTGTGACGGGACAATGGGTTCCCTGCGTGGAGACCCTGTTCTGTGACAGGAGAAAGGGTTCCCTGCGTGGAGACACTGTTCTGTGACCGAACAACGGGTTCCCTGCGTGGAGACCCTGTTCTGTGACGGGACAATGGGTTCCCTGCATGGAGACCCTGTTCCGGGACGGGACAACGGGTTCCCTGCCTGGAGACCCTGTTCTGTGACGGGACAACGGGTTCCCTGTGTGGAGACCCTGTTCTGTGACGGGACAACGGGTTCCCGGCTTGGAGACCCTGTTCTGCGACTGGACAACGGGTTCCTTGCTTGGAGACCCAGTTCTGCGACGGGACAAAGGGTTCCCTGCCTGGAGACCCTGTTCTGTGACGGGTCAACGGGTTCCCTGCGTGAAGGCACTGTTCTGTGACGGGACAACGGGTTCCCTACCTGTAGACCCTGTTCTGTGACGGGACAACGGTTTCCCTGTGTGGAGACCCTGTTCTGTGACAGGAGAACGGGTTCCCTTGGTGGAGACCCTGTTCTGTGACGGGGCAACGGGTTCCCTGCGTGGAGACCCTGTTCTGTGACGGGACAAGGGGTTCCCTGCGTGGAGACGCTGTTCTGTGACGGGACAACGGGTCCCCTGCGTGGAGACCCTCTTCTGTGACCGAACAACGGGTTCACTGCGTGGAGACCCTGTTTTGTGACGGGACAAGTGGTTCCCAGCGTGGAGACCCTGTTCTAACACGGGACAAGGGGTTCCCTGTTTGGAGACCCTTTTCTATGACGGGACGAGCAGTTCCCTGCTTGAAGACAATGTTCTGTGACGGGACAACGGGTTTCCTGCGCGGAGACCCTATTCTGTGGCGGGACAACAGGTTTCCTGCGTGGAGACCCTGTTCTGTGACGGGACAATGGGTTCCCTGCGCGGAGACCCTGTTCTGTGACGGGACAAGGGGTTCCCTGCCTGGAGACCCTGTTGTGTGACGGGACAACGGGTTCCCTGGGTGGAGACCCAGTTCTGTAAATGGGACTACGGGTACCCTGCGTGGAGACCCTGTTCTGTGACGGGTCAACGGGTTCCCTGCGTGGAGACCCTGTTCTGTGACGGGACAACGGGTTCCCTACGCGGAGACCCTGTTCTGTGACGGGACAACGGTTTCCATGTGCGGTGACCCTGTTCTGTGACGGGACAGTGGGTTCCCTGCGTGGAGATCCTGTTCTGTGACGGGACAACGGGTTCCCTGCATGGAGACCATGTTCTGTGATGGGACAAGGGTTTCCCTGCGTGGAGACCCTGTTCTGTGATGGGACAAGGGGTTCCCTGCCTTGAGACCCTGTTCCGTCATGGAACAACGGGTTCCTTGCTAGAAGACGCCGTTCCGTGATGGGACAAGGTGTTCCCAGCGTGGAGACTCTCTTCTGTGATGGGACAAGCGGTTCCCTGCGTGGAGGCAATGTTCTGTGACGGGACGACGGGTTCCCTGCGTGGAGACCCTGTTCTGTGACGGGACAATGGGTTCCCTGTGCGGAGACCCTGTTCTGTGATGGGACAACGGGTTCCCTGCGTGGAGACACTGTTCTGTGAGGGGAAAACCGGTTCCCTGCGCGTAGACCCTGTTCTGTGGCGTGACAATGGGTTCCCTGCCTGGAGACCCTGTTCTGTGACGGGACAGCCCGTTCCCTGCCTGGAGATCCTTTTCTGTGATGGGACAACGGATTCCCTGATTGGAGACCCTGTTCTGTGATGGGACAACGGGTTCCCTGCCTGGAGACCCTATTCCGTGATAGAACAACGGGTTCTTTGATTGAAGACCCTGTTCTCTGACGGGACAACGGGTTCACTGCATGGAGACCCTGTTCTGTGACGGGACAACGGGTTCCGTGCGTAGTGACCCTGTTCTGTGACGGGACAACGGGTTCCCTGCCTGGAGACCCTGTTCTGTGGGGGGACATGGGGTTCCCTTCGTGGAGTCCCTCTTCTGTGACGGGACAACGGGTTCCCTGCCTGGAGACCCTGTTCTGCGACGGGACAACGGGTTCCCTGCCTGGAGACCCTGTTCTGTGATGGGAAAATGGGTTCCCTGCCTGGAGACCCTGTTCTGTGACGGGACAACGGGTTCCCAGCGTGTAGAGCCTGTTCCGTGACAGGACAACGGGTTTCCTGGGCGGAGACCCTGTTCTGTGACGGTACAACGGGTTCCCAACGCGGAGACACTGTTCTGTGACGGGACAAAGGGTTCCCTGCCTGGAGACCCTGTTCTGTGACGTTACAATGGGTTCCCTGCATGGAGACCCTGTTCTGTGGTGGGACAACGGGTTCCCTGCTTGGAGACCCTGTTCTGTGACGGGAGAATGGGTTCCCTGCCTGGAGACCCTCTTCGGTGACGGGACAACGGGTTCCCTGCCTGGAGACACTCTTCGGTGACGGGACAACGGGTTCCCTGCGCGGAGACCATATTCTGTGACGGGACAAGGGGTTCCCTACGCGGAGACCCTGTTGTGTGATGGGACAACGGGTTCCCAGCGTGGAGACCCTGTTCTGTGACGGGACATGGAGTTCCCTACGTGGAGTCCCTCTTCTCCGACGGTGACCAAAGGTTCCCTGCTTGGGGACCCTGTTCTGTGACGGGACAAGTGTTTCCCTGCATGGAGAACCTGTTCTGTGACGGGACAACCGGTTCCCTGCCTGGAGACCCTGTTCTGTGATGGGACAAAGGGTTCCCTGCGTGGAGACCGTGTTTTGTGTCGGGACAACGGGTTTCCTTCCTGGAGACGCTGTTCTGTGACGGGACAACGGGTTCCCTGCATGGAGATCCTGTTCTGTGATGGGACAACGGGTTCCATGCATGGAGACCATGTTCCGTGACGGGACAATGGCTTCCCTGCGCGGAGACCCTGGTCTGTGACGGGACAATGGGTTTCCTGCGCAAAGAACCTGTTCTGTGACGGATCAACGGGTTCCTTGCGTGGAGACCCTGTTCTGTGACGGGACAACGGGTTCCCAGCGTGGAGACCCTGTTCTGTGACGGGACAACGGGTTCCCTCCGTGGAGACCCTGTTCTGTGAGGGGACAACGGGTTCCCTGACTGGAGACCCTGTTCTGTGGCGGGACAAAGGGTTCCCTGCCTGGAGACCCTGTTCTGTGACGGGACAACGGGTTCCCAGCTTGGAGACCCTGTTCTGTGACGGGACAACGGGTTGCCTGCGTGGAGACCCTGTTCTGGGACGGGACAACGGGTTCCCTGTGTGGGGACGCTGTTCTGCGAGGAGACAATGGGTTCCCTGACTGGAGACCCTGCTCTGTGATTGGACTACGGGTTCCCTGCCTGGAGACCCTGCTATGTGACGGGACAACGGGTTCCCTGCGCGGAGACCCTGTTCTGTGACGGGACAACGGGTTCCCTGCCTGGGGACCCTGTTCTGTGATGGGACAACGGGTTCCCTTCCTGGAGACCATGTTCTGTGGCGGGACAACAGGTTCCCAGCGTGTAGACCCTGTTCTCTGACGGGACAACGGGTTGCCTGCGTGGAGACCCTGTTCGGTGACAGGACAACGGTTTCCCTGCGTGGAGACCCTGTTCTGTGAAGGGACAACGGGTTCCCTGCATGGAGAACATGTTCCGTGACGGGGCAATGGGTTCCCTGCCTGGAGACCCTGTTCTGTGACGGGAGAAGTGGTTCCCTGCCTTGAGACCCTATTCTCTGACGGGACAACGGGTTCCCTGCCTGGAGACCCTGTTCTTGTGCTGGACAATGGGTTCCCTGCCTGGAGACCGTGTTCTGGGACGGGAGAAGTGGTTCCCTGCCTGGAGACCCTATTCTGTGACGGGACAACGGGTTGCCTGCGTGGAGACCCTGTTCTGAGACGGGACTACGGGTTCCCTACGCGGAGACCCTGTTCTGTGATGGGACAACGGTTTCTCAGCTTGGAGACGCTGTTCTGTGACGGGAGAACGGTTTCCCTGCGTGGAGACCCTGTTTTGTGACGGGACAACGGGTTCCCTGTGTGGGGACGCTGTTCTGTGAGGAGACAATGGGTTCCCTGCGTGGAGATCCTGTTCTGTGGCGGGACAACGGGTTCCCTGCCTGGAGACCCTGCTATGTGACGACACAACGGGTTCCCTGCCTGGAGACCCTGTTCTGTGACGGGACAACGGGTTCCCTGCCTGGAGACCCTCTTCTGTGACGGGACAAAGGGTTCCCTATGCGGAGACCCTGTTCTCTGACGCGACAACGGTTTCCCTGCGTGGAGACGCTGTTCTTTGACGGGACAATGGGTTCCCTGCCTTGAGACCCTGTTCTGTGAGTGTACAACGGGTTCCCAGCCTGGAGACCCTGTTCTGTGATGGGACAACGGGTTCCCTACCTGGAGACCCTGTTCTGTGACGGGACAACGGGTTCCCTGCGTGGAGACCCTGTTCTGGGACGGGACAAGGGTTTCCCTGCCTGGAGACAATGTTCTGTGAAGGGACAACGGGTTCCGTGCCTGGAGACTCTGTTCTGAGATGGGACAAGGCGTTCCCTGCCTGGAGACCCTGTTCTGGGACGGGACAAGGGGTTCCCTGCCTGGAGACCCTGTTCTGTGACGGGATAACGGGTTCCCTGCGTGGAGACCCTGTTCTGTGACGGGACAAGGGGTTCCCTGCGTGGAGACCCTGTTCTGTGACGGGACAACGGGTTCCCTGCCTGGCGAACCTGTTCTGTGACGGGACAAAGGGTTCCCTGGGTGGAGACAATGTTCTGTGACGGGAGAACGGGTTCCCTGCGTTGAGACCCTGTTCAGTGACGGGACAACGGGTTCCCTGCGTGGAGAACCTGTTCTGTGATGGGGCAAGGGGTTCCCTTTGTGGAGACGCTGCTCTGTGACGGGACAAGGGGTTCCCTGCGTGGAGACCCTGTTCTCTGGCGGGACAACGGGTTCCCTGCGTGGAGACCCTGTTCTGTGACAGGACAACGGGTTCCCTGCATGGAGACCCTGTTCTGTGACGGGAGAAGGGGTTCCCAGCTTGGAGAACCTACTCTGTGACGGGACAACGGGTTACCTACGCGGAGACCCAGTTCTGTGACGGGACAAGGGGTTCCCTGCGTGGTGACCCTGTTCTGTGACGGGACAACGGGTTCCCTGCTTGGAGACCCTGTTCCATGACGAGAAAACGGGTTCCCTCCGTGGAGACCCTGTTCTGTGACGGGACAACGGGTTCCCTGCCTGGAGACCCTGTTCTGTGGTGGGACATGGGGTTCCCTGACTGGAGTCCCTCTTCTGTGACGGGACAACGGGTTCCCTACGCGGAGACCCTGTTCTGTGATGGGAAAATGGTTTCCCTGCGTGGAGACCCTGTTCTGTGACGGGACAACGGGTTCCCAGGGTGTAGACCCTGTTCCGTGACAGGACAACGGTTTTCCTTTGCGGAGACCCTGTTCTGTAACGGTAGAAAGGGTTCAAAACGCGGAGACACTGTTCTGTGACGGGACAA
Organism: Amazona ochrocephala; assembly: GCA_039720435.1. NCBI lineage: Eukaryota > Metazoa > Chordata > Aves > Psittaciformes > Psittacidae > Amazona > Amazona ochrocephala. The sequence goes on along the minus strand of CM077884.1, from coordinate 410,791 downwards.
AGGGTTCCCTGCCTGGAGACCCTATTCTGTGACGTTACAATGGGTACCCTGCATGGAGACCCTGTTCTGTGATGGGACAACGGGTTCCCTGCCTGGAGACACTCTTCGGTGACGGGACAACGGGTTCCCTGCGTGGAGACCCTGTTCTGTGGCGGGAGAACGGGTTTCCTACGCGGAGACCCTGTTCTGTGATGGGGCAACGGGTTCCCTTCTTGGAGACCCTGTTCTGTGACGGGACAACGGGTTCCCTGCCTGGAGACCCTGTTCTGTGACGGGACAACGGGTTCCCTGCCTGGAGACCCTGTTCTGTGACAGGTCAAGGGGTTCCCTGCCTGGAGACCCAGTTCTGTGATGGGACAAGGGGTTCCCTGATTGAAGACCCTGTTCTGTGTTGGGACAAGTGGTTCCCTGCGTGGAGACGCTCTTCCGTGACGGGACAACGGTTTCCCTGTCTGGAGACCATGTTCAGTGATGGGTCAAGTGGTTCCCTGCGTGGAGACGCTGTTCTGTGACGGGACAACCGGTTCCCTGCTTGGAGACCCTGTTCTGTGACGGGTCAAGGGGTTCCCTGCCTGGAGACCCTGTTCTGTGATGGGACAACGGGTTCCCTGCCTGGAGACCCTGTTCTGTGACGGGACAAGGGGTTCCCTGCGTGGAGACCCTGTTCTGTGACAGGAGAACGGGTTCCCAGCGTGGAGAACCTGCTCTGTCACGGGACAACGGGTTCCCTATGCGGAGACCCTCTTCTGTGACTTGACAAGTGGTATCCTGCGTGGAGACCCTGTTCCGTGATGGTACAACGGGTTCCCTTCCTTGAGACCCTGTTCCGTGATGGAACAACGTTTTCCCTGCGTGGAGACCCTGTTCTGTGACGGGAGAACGGGTTCCCTGCGTGGAGACCCTGTTCTGTGATGGGACAACGGGTTCCCTACGCGGAGACCCTGTTCTGTGACGGGACAACGGGTTCCCTGCGTGGAGACCCTGTTCTGTGACGGGACAACGGGTTCCCTCCGTGGAGACCCTGTTCTGTGACGGGACAACGGATTCCCAGCGTGGAGACCCTGTTCTGTGATGAGACAACGGGTTCCCTGCGTGGAGACCCTGTTCTGTGATGGGACAACGGGTTTCCCTGCGTGGAGACCCTGTTCTGTGACAGGAAAATGGGTTCCGTGCATGGAGTACCTGTTCTGTGACGGGACAAGGGGTTCCCTGTGTGTAGACCCTGTTCTGTGGCGGGACAACGGGTTTCCTACCTGGAGACCCTGTTCCGTGACGGGACAACAGGTTCCTTGCCTGGAGATCCTGCTCTGTGAAGGGACAACGGGTTCCCTGCGTGGAGACCCTGTTCTGTGACGGGACAATGGGTTCCCTGACTGGAGACCCTGTTCTGTGACGGGACAAAGGGTTCCCTGCCTGAAGACCCTGTTCGGAGACGGGACAAGGGGTTCCCTGCGTGGAGACCCTGTTCTGTGACGGGACAACGGGTTCCCTGACTGGAGAACCTGTTCTGTGACGGGACAAAGAGTTCCCTGCGTGGAGACCATGTTCTGTAACGGGACAAGTGGTTCCCTGCGTGGAGACCATGTTCTGTGATGGGACAAGGTGTTCCCTGCGTGGAGATCCTGTTCTGTGACGATACATCATCTTCCCAGCGTGGAGACCCTGTTCTGTGACGAGACAACCGGTTCCCTGCGTGGAGATCCTGTTCTGTGACGGGACAACGGGTTCCTTGCGTGGAGACACTGTTCTGTGACGAGACAAATGGGTTCCCTGCATGGAGACCCTGTTCTGTGACGGGACAACATGTTCCCTGCCTGGAGACCCTGTTCTGTGATGGGACAACGGGTTCCCTGCGTGGAGACCCTGTTCTGTGACGGGACAAAGGTTTCCCTGCATGGAGACCCTGATCCGTGACGGGACAAGGGGTTCCCTGCGTGGAGACCCTGTTCAGTGACGGGACAACGGGTTCCCTATGTGGAGACCCTGTTCTGTGACTGGACAACGGGTTCCCTGCGTGGAGACACTTTTCTGTGACGGGACAAGGGGTTCCCTGCGTGGAGACCCTGTTCTGTGACGGGACAACTGGTTCCCTGTCAGGAGACCCTGTTCGGTGGCGGGAGAACGGGTTCCCTGCTTGGTGACACTCTTCTGTGACGGGACAACGGGTTCCCAGCTTGGAGACCCTGTTCTGTGACAAGACAACGGGTTCCCTGCGTGGAGACCCTGTTCTGTGACGGGACAAGGGGTTCCCTGCGTGGAGACCCTGTTCTGTGATGGGACAACGGGTTCCCTGCATGGAGACCCTGTTCTGTGACGGGACAAGGGGTTCCCTGCCTGGAGACCCTGTTCTGTGACGGGACAACGGGTTCCCTGCATGGAGACCCTGTTCTGTGACGGGACAAGGGGTTCCCCAGGGTGGAGACCCTATTCTTTGACGGGTCAACGGTTTCCCTGCGTGGAGACCCTGTTCTGTGACGGGACAAGGGGTTCCCCGCGTGGAGACAATGTTCTGTGACTTGACGAGGGTTTCCCTGCCAGGAAACCCTGTTCTGTGAAGGGACAACGGGTTCCCTGCCTGGAGACCCTGTTCTGTGACGGGACAACGGGTTCCCTGACTGGAGAACCTGTTCTGCGATGGGACAAAGAGTTCCCTGCCTGGAGACCCTGTTCTGTAACGGGACAAGTGGTTCCCTGCGTGGAGACCCTGTTCTGTGACGGGACAACGGGTTTCCTGCGTGGAGACCCTGTTCGGAGACGGGACAAGGGGTTCCCTGTGTGGAGACCCTGTTCTGTGACGGGACAACGGGTTCCCAGCGTGGAAATCCTGTTCTTTGACAGGAGAGCGGGTTCCCTGCGTGGAGACCCTGTTCTGTGACGGGACAAAGGGTTCCCTGTGTGGAGACCATGTTCTGAGACGGGACAACGGGTTCTCGGTCTGGTGACCCTGTTCTGTGAAGGGACAAAGGGTTCCCTGCATGGAGACCTTGCTCTGTGACTTGACAAGGGTTTCCCTGAATGGTGACCCTGTTCTGTGACGGCAAAACGGGTTCCCTGCGTGGAGACCCTGTTCTGTGACGGGACAACGGGTTCCCTGCGTGGAGACCCTGTTCTGTGACGACACAACGGGTTCCCTGCGTGGAGACCCTTTTCTATGGCAGGACAGCGTGTTCCCTGACTGGAGAACCTATTCTGTGACAGGACAACTGGCTCCTTGCCTGGAGAACCTGTTCTGTGACGGGACAACGGGTTCCCTGCGTGGTGACCCTGTTCTGTGACGGGACAACGGGTTCCATGCGTGGAGACCCTGTTCTGTGACGGGACAAGGGGTTCCCTGCGTGGAGAACCTGTTCTGTGACGGGACAATGGGCTCCATGCGTGGAGACCCTGTTCTGTGACGGGACAAGGGGTTCCCTGCGTGGAGGCCCTGTTCTGTGACGGGACAACGGGTTCCCTGCGTGGAGAACCTGTTCTGTGACGGGACAATGGGCTTCATGCCTGGAGACCCTGTTCTGTGACGGGACAAGGGTTTCCCTGCATGGAGACCCTGTTCTGTGACGGGACAACGGGTTCCGTGCGTGGAGACCCGGTTCTGTGATAGGACAACGAGTTCCCTGCCAGGAGACCCTGTTCTGTGACGGGACAACAGGTTTCCTGCGTGGAGACCCTGTTCTGTGACGGGACAACGGGTTCCCTGCCTGGAGACCCTGTTCTGTCACGAGACAACGGGTTCCCAGCGTGGAGAACCTGTTCTGTGATGGGACGATGGGTTCCCTGTCTGGCGACCCTGTTCTGTGACGGCACAAAGGTTTCCCTGCCTTTAGATCCTGTTCTGAGAAGGGACAACGGGTTCCCAGCGTGGAGACCCTCTTCGGCGACGGGAGAAGGGTTTCTCTGTCTCGTGACCCTGTTATGTAACGGGACAATGGGTTCCCTGCGTGGAGACCCTGTTCTGTGACGGGACAAGGGGTTCCCTGCGCGGAGACTCTTTTCTGTGACGGGACAAGGGGTTCCCTGTGTGGAGACCCTGTTCTGTGACGGGACAACGGGTTCCCTGTGTGGAGACCCTGTTCCGTGACGGAACAACAGGTTCCCTGCCTGGAGACCCTGTTCAGTGACGGGAGAAGGGGTTCCTTGCGTGGAGACACTGTTCTGTGACGGGACAAGTGGTTTCCTGTGTGGAGACCCAGCTCTGTGACGGGACAAGGGGTTCCCTGCCTGGAGACCCTGTTCTGTGAAGGGACAACGGGTTCCCAGCGTGGAAATCCTGTTCTTTGACAGGACAACGGGTTCCCTGCATGGAGACCCTGTTCTGTGACGGGACAACGGGTTCCCAGCATGGAAACCCTGTTCTGTGACAGGACAACGGGTTCCCTGCCTGGAGACCCTATTCGGAGACGGGACAACGGGTTCCTGGCGTGGAGACCATGTTCTGTGACGGGATAACGGGTTCCCAGCGTGGAGACACTTTTCTGTGACGGGACAAGGGGTTCCCTGCGTGGAGACCCTGTTCTGTAAAGGGAGAACGGGTTCCCTGTCAGGAGACCCTGTTCGGTGGCGGGAGAACGGGTTCCCTGCGTGGTGACACTCTTCTGTGACGGGACAACGGGTTCCCAGCATGGAGACCCTGTTCTGTGACGAGACAACGGTTTCCCTGCATGGAAATCCTGTTCTGTGACGGGACAAGGGGTTCCCTGCGTGAAGACCCTGTCCTGTGGCGGGACAACGGGTTCCCTGACTGGAGACCCTGTTCTGTGACGGGACAAGGGTTTCCCAGCGTGGAGACCCTGTTCTGTGACGAGACAACTGGTTCCCTGCGTGGAGACCCTGTTCTGTGACGGGACAACGGGTTCCTTGTGTGGAGACACTGTTCTGTGATGGGACAACGGGTTTCCCAGCGTGGAGACCCTGTTCTGTGACGGGAGAAGGGGTTCCCTGCCTGGAGACCCTGTTCTGCGACGGGACAACGTGTTCCCTGCCTGGAGACCCTGTTCCGTGATGGGACAAAGGTTTCCCTGCCAGGAGACCCTGTTCTGTGACGGGACAACGGGTTCCGTGCGTGGAGACCATGTTCTGTGGCGGGATAAAGGGTTCCCAGCGTGGAGACCCTGTTCTGTGACGGGACAAGGGGTTCCCTGCGTGGAGACCCTGTTCTGTGACGGGACAACTGGTTCTCTGCCAGGAGACCCTGTTCGGTGGCGGGAGAACGGGTTCCCGGCGTGGTGACACTCTTCTGTGACGGGACAACGGGTTCCCAGCATGGAGACCCTGTTCTGTGATGAGACAACGGGTTCCCAGCGTGGAGTCCCTGTTCTGTGATGGGACAACGGGTTCCCTGCGTGGAGACCCTGTTCTGTGACGGGACAAGGGGTTCCCAGCGCGGAGACCCTTTTCTGTGACGGGACAAGGGGTTCCCTGTGTGGAGACCCTGTTCTGTGACGGGACAACGGGTTCCCTGCGTGTAGACCCTTTTCCGTGACGGAACAACGGGTTCCCTGCCTGGAGACCCTGTTCAGTGACGGGAGAAGGGGTTCCTTGCGTGGAGACACTGTTCTGTGACGGGACAAGTGGTTTCCTGTGTGGAGACCCAGCTCTGTGACGGGACAAGGGGTTCCCAGCGTGGAGACCCTGTTCTGTGAAGGGACAACGGGTTCCCAGCGTGGAAATCCTGTTCTTTGACAGGACAACGGGTTCCCTGCATGGAGACCCTGTTCTGTGACGGGACAAGGGGTTCCCAGCATGGAGACCCTGTTCTGTGATGGGACAAAGGGTTCCCTGCATGGAGACCCTGTTCTGCGACGGGACAATGGCTTCCCTGTGGGGAGACCCTGTTCTGTGACGGGACAACGGGTTCCCTGCCTGGAGACCCTATTCGGAGACGGGACAACGGGTTCCTGGCGTGGAGACCATGTTCTGTGACGGGATAACGGGTTCCCAGCGTGGAGACACTTTTCTGTGACGGGACAAGGGGTTCCCTGCGTGGAGACCCTGTTCTGTAAAGGGAGAACGGGTTCCCTGTCAGGAGACCCTGTTCGGTGGCGGGAGAACGGGTTCCCTGCTTGGTGACACTCTTCTGTGACGGGAAAACGGGTTCCCAGCATGGAGACCCTGTTCTGTGGCGAGACAACGGGTTCCCAGCGTGGAGACCCTGTTCTGTGATGGGACAACGGGTTCCCCGCATGGAAATCCTGTTCTGTGACGGGACAAGGGGTTCCCTGCGTGAAGACCCTGTCCTGTGGCGGGACAACGGGTTCCCTGCATTTAGACCCTGTTCCGTGTCGGGGCAAGGGTTTCCCAGCGTGGAGACCCTGTTCTGTGACGAGACAATGGGTTCCCTGCCTGGAGACCCTGTTCTGTGACGGGACAACGGGTTCCTTGCGCGGAGACACGGTTCTGTGATGGGACAACGGGTTTCCCAGCGTGGAGACCCTGTTCTGTGACGGGAGAAGGGGTTCCCTGCGTGGAGACCCTGTTCTGTGACGGGACAACGGGTTCCCAGCGTGGAAATCCTGTTCTTTGACAGGACAACGGGTTCCCTGCATGGAGACCCTGTTCTGTGACGGGACAAAGAATTCCCTCCCTGGAGAACCAGTTCTGTAACGGGACAAGTGGTTCCCTGCCTGGAGACCCTGTTCTGTGATGGGACAACGGGTTCCCTGCATGGAAATCCTGTTCTGTGACGGGACAAGGGGTTCCCTGCGTGGAGACCCTGTTCTGTGACGGGACAACGGGTTCCCAGTGTGGAGACCCTGCTCCGTGATGGGACAAAGGGTTCCCTGCCAGGAGACCCTGTTCTGTGACGGGACAACGGGTTCCTGGCGTGGAGACCATGTTCTGTGACGGGATAACGGGTTCCCAGCGTGGAGACCCTGTTCTGTGACGGGACAGGGGGTTCCCTGCGTGGAGACCCTGTTCTGTGACGGGACAACTGGTTCTCTGCCAGGAGACCCTGTTCGGTGGCGGGAGAACGGGTTCCCTGCGTGGTGACACTCTTCTGTGACGGGACAACGGGTTCCCAGCATGGAGACCCTGTTCTGTGATGGGACAACGGGTTCCCAGCGTGGAGACCCTGTTCTGTGATGGGACAACGGGTTTCCTGCGTGGAGACCCTGTTCTGTGACGGGACAAGGGGTTCCCTGCGTGGAGACCCTCTTCTGTGATGGGACAACGGGTTCCCTGCCTGAAGACCCTGTTCGGAGACGGGACAACGGGTTCCCTGCCTGGAGACCCTGTTCTGTGACGACACAACGGGTTCCCTGCGTGGAGACCCTGTTCTGTGACGGGACAACGGGTTCCCTGCATGGAGAACCTGCTCTGTGACGGGACAAAGAGTTCCCTGCCTGGAGACCCTGTTCTGTAACGGGACAAGTGGTTCCCTGCGTGGAGACCCTGTTCTGTGACGGGACAACGGGTTCCTTGCGTGGTGACACTGTTCTGTGACGGGACAACGGGTTTCCTGCGTGGAGACCCTGTTCTGTGACGGGACAAGGGGTTCCCTGCGTGGAGACCCTGTTCTGTGACGGGACAACGGGTTCCCAGCGTGGAAATCCTGTTCTTTGACAGGACAACGGGTTCCCTGCGTGGAGACCCTGTTTTGTGACGGGACAAGGGGTTCCCAGCGTGGAAATCCTGTTCTTTGTCAGGACAACGGGTTCCCTGCGTGGAGACCCTGTTCCGTGACGGGACAAAGGGTTCCCTGCGTGGAGACCCTGTTCTGTGACGGGACAACGGGTTCCCTGTGTGGAGACCATGTTCTGAGACGGGACAACTGGTTCTCGGTCTGGGGACCCTGTTCTGTGAAGGGACAAAGGGTTCCCTGCATGGAGACCTTGCTCTGTGACTTGACAAGGGTTTCCCTGCCTGGTGACCCTGTTCTGTGACGGCAAAACGGGTTCCCTGCGTGGAGACCCTGTTCTGTGACGGGACAACGGGTTCCCTGCGTGGAGACCCTGTTCTGTGAAGACACAACTGGTTCCCTGCGTGGAGACCCTTTTCTATGGCAGGACAGCGGGTTCCCTGCGTGGAGAACCTATTCTGTGACAGGACAACTGGCTCCTTGCCTGGAGAACCTGTTCTGTGACGGGACAACGGGTTCCCTGCGTGGTGACCCTGTTCTGTGACGGGACAACGTGTTCCATGCGTGGAGACCCTGTTCTGTGACGGGACAAGGGGTTCCCTGCGTGGAGGCCCTGTTCTGTGACGGGACAACGGGTTCCCTGCGTGGAGAACCTGTTCTGTGACGGGACAATGGGCTCCATGCGTGGAGACCCTGTTCTGTGACGGGACAAGGGGTTCCCTGCGTGGAGGCCCTGTTCTGTGACGGGACAACGGGTTCCCTGCGTGGAGAACCTGTTCTGTGACGGGACAATGTTCTCCATGCCTGGAGACCCTGTTCTGTGACGGGACAACGGGTTTCCTGCGTGGAGACCCTGTTCTGTGACGGGACAACGGGTTCCGTGCGTGGAGACCCGGTTCTGTGATAGGACAACGAGTTCCCTGCCAGGAGACCCTGTTCTGTGACGGGACAACAGGTTCCCGGCGTGGAGACCCTGTTCTGTGACGGGACAAAGGGTTCCCTGCCTGGAGACCCTGTTCTGTCACGAGACAACGGGTTCCCAGCGTGGAGAACCTGTTCTGTGATGGGACGATGGGTTCCCTGTCTGGCGACCCTGTTCTGTGACGGCACAAAGGTTTCCCTGCCTTTACATCCTGTTCTGTGAAGGGACAACGGGTTCCCAGCGTGGAGACCCTCTTCGGCGACGGGAGAAGGGTTTCTCTGTCTCGTGACCCTGTTATGTAACGGGACAATGGTTTCCCTGCGTGGAGACCCTGTTCTGTGACGGGACAAGGGGTTCCCTGCATGGAGACCCTTTTCTGTGACGGGACAAGGGGTTCCCTGTGTGGAGACCCTGTTCTGTGACGGGACAACGGGTTCCCTGCATGGAAATCCTGTTCTGTGACGGGACAAGGGGTTCCCTGCGTGAAGACCCTGTTTTGTGACTTGACAACGGGTTCCCTGCAAGGAGACCCTGTTCCGTGACGGGGCAAGGGTTTCCCTGCGTGGAGACCCTGTTCCGTGACGGAACAACGGGTTCCCTGCGTGGAGACCCTGTTCTGTGACGGGAGAAGGGGTTCCTTGCGTGGAGACACTGTTCTGTGACGGGACAACTGGTTTCCCGTGTGGAGACCCAGCTCTGTGACGGGACAAGGGGTTCCCTGCCTGGAGACCCTGTTCTGTGAAGGGACAACGGGTTCCCAGCGTGGAAATCCTGTTCTTTGACAGGACAACGGGTTCCCTGCAGGGAGACCCTGTTCTGTGACGGGACAACGGGTTCCCAGCGTGGAGACCCTGTTCTGTGACGGGACAAAGGGTTCCCTGCGTGGAGACCCTGTTCTGTGACGGGACAACGGGTTCCCTGTGTGGAGACCCTGTTCTGTGATGGGACAACGGGTTCCCTGCCTGGAGACCCTATTCGGAGACGGGAGAACGGGTTCCTGGCGTGGAGACCATGTTCTGTGACGGGATAACGGGTTCCCTGCGTGGAGACACTTTTCTGTGACGGGACAAGGGGTTCCCTGCGTGGAGACCCTGTTCTGTGACGGGAGAACGGGTTCCCTGTCAGGAGACCCTGTTCGGTGGCGGGAGAACGGGTTCCCTGCTTGGTGACACTCTTCTGTGACGGGACAACGGGTTCCCAGTATGGAGACCCTGTACTGTGACGAGACGACGGGTTCCCTGCGTGGAGACCCTGTTCTGAGATGGACAACGGGTTCCCTGTGTGGAGACCCTGTTCTGTGACAGGACAAGGGGTTCCTTGCCTGGAGACCCTATTCTTTGACGGGACAACGGGTTCCCTGACTGGAGACACTTTTCTGTGACGGGACAAGGGGTTCCCCGCGTGGAGACCCTGCTCTGTGACTTGACGAGGGTTTCCCTGCCTGGAGACCCTGTTCTGTGAAGGGACAACGGGTTCCCTGCCTGGAGACCCTGTTCTGTGACGGGACAACGGGTTCCCTGCCTGGAGACCCTGTTCTGTGACGGGACAACTGGTTCCTTGCCTGGAGATCCTGTTCTGTGACGGGACAACTGGTTCCTTGCCTGGAGATCCTGTTCTGTGAAGGGACAACGGGTTCCCTGCCTGGAGACCCTGTTCTGTGACGGGACAACGGGTTCCCTGCCTGAAGACCCTGTTCGGAGACGGGACAATGGGTTTCCTGCCTGGAGACCCTGTTCTGTGACGACACAACTGGTTCCCAGCGTGGAGAACCTGTTCTGCGACGGGACAAAGAGTTCCCTGCCTGGAGACCCTGTTCTGTAACGGGACAAGTGGTTCCCTGCGTGGAGACCATGTTCTGTGATGGGACAAGGTGTTCCCTGCGTGGAGATCCTGTTCTGTGAAGATACAGCGGCTTTCCAGCGTGGAGACACTGTTCTGTGATGGGACAACGGGTTCCCTGCATGGAAATCCTGTTCTGTGATGGGACAAGGGGTTCCCTGCCTGAAGACCCTGTCCTGTGACGGGACAAGGGTTTCCCTGTCTGGAGACCCTGTTCTGTGACGGGACAACGGGTTCCCTGCGTGGAGACCCTGTTCTGTGACGGGACAACGGGTTCCTTGCTTGGAGACACTGTTCTGTGATGGGACAAGGGTTTCCCTGTCTGGAGACACTGTTCTGTGACGGAACAACGGGTTCTCTGCGTGGAAATCCTGTTCTTTGACAGGACAAAGGGTTCCCTGCATGGAGTCCCTGTTCTGGGACGGGACAACATGTTCCCTGTGTGGAGACCCTGTTCTGTGATGGGACAACGGGTTCGCTGCGTGGAGAACCTGTTCTGTGACGGGACAAGGGTTTCCCTGCGTGAAGACCCTGTCCTGTGACGGGACAACGGGTTCCCTGCCTGGAGACCCTGTTCTGTCTCGAGACAACGGGTTCCCTGCGTGGAGACCCTGTTCTGTGACGGGACAAAGGGTTATTTGCGTGGAGACACTGTTCTGTGAAGGGACAACGGGTTTCCTGCGTGGAGACCCTGTTCTGTGACGGGACAAGGGGTTCCCTGCCTGGAGACCCTGTTCTGTGACGGGACAACTTGTTCCCAGCCTGGAGACCCTGTTCTGTGATGGGACAACGGGTTCGCTGCGTGGAGAACCTGTTCTGTGACGGGACAAAGGTTTCCCTGCATGGAGACCCTGATCCGTGACGGGACAAGGGGTTCCCAGCGTGGAGACCCTGTTCTGTGACGGGACAACGGGTTCCCTGCGTGGAGACCCTGTTCTGTGATGGGACAACGGGTTCCTGGAGTGGAGACCATGTTCTGTGACGGGATAACGGGTTCCCAGCGTGGAGACCCTGTTCTGTGACGGGACAAGGGGTTCCCTGCGTGGAGACCCTGTTCTGTGGCGGGACAACTGGTTCTCTGCCAGGAGACACTGTTCAGTGGCGGGAGAATGGGTTCCCTGCGTGGTGACACTCTTCTATGACGGGACAACGGGTCCCCAGTATGGAGACCCTGTTCTGTAATGAGACAACGGGTTCCCAGCGTGGAGACCCTGTTCTTTGATGGGACAACGGGTTCCCTGCGTGGAGACCCTGTTCTGTGACGGGAGAAGGGGTTCCCTGACTGGAGACCCTGTTCTGTGATGGGACAACGGGTTCCCTGCATGAAGAACATGTTCCGTGACGGGGCAAGGGTTTCCCAGCGTGGAGACCTTATTCTTTGACGGGACAACGGGTTCCCTGCGTGGAGACCCTGCTCTGTGACTTGACGAGGGTTTCCCTGCGTGGAGACCCTGTTCTGTGACGGGACAAAGAATTCCCTCCCTGGAGAACCAGTTCTGTAACGGGACAAGTGGTTCCCTGCCTGGAGACCCTGTTCTGTGATGGGACAACGGGTTCCCTGCATGGAAATCCTGTTCTGTGACGGGACAAGGGGTTCCCTGCGTGAAGACCCTGTTCTGTGACGAGACAACGGGTTTCCTGCGTGGAGACCCTGTTCTGTGACGGGACAACGGGTTCCTTGCGCGGAGACCCTGTTCTGTGATGGGACAACGGGTTTCCTGCGTGGAGACCCTGTTCTGTGACGGGACAACGGGTTCCTCGCGTGGAGACACTGTTCTGTGACGGGACAACGGGTTTCCTGCGTGGAGACGCTGGTCTGTCACAGGACAAAGGGTTCCCTGCCTGGAGACGCTGTTCTGTGACGGGACAACGGGTTCCCTGCGTGGAGAACCTGCTCTGTGACGGGACAATGGGCTCCATGCCTGGAGACCCTGTTCTGTGACGGGACAACGGGTTCCCTGCCTGGAGACCCTGTTCTGTGACGGGGCAACGAGTTCCCTGCCAGGAGACCCTGTTCGGTGGCGGGGGAACGGGTTCCCAGCGTGGAGACCCTGTTCTGTCACGAGACAACGGGTTCCCAGGGTGGAGAACCTGTTCTGTGATGGGACGATGGGTTCCCTGTCTGGTGACCCTGTTCTGTGACGGCACAAAGGTTTCCCTGCCTTTAGATCCTGTTCTGTGACGGGACAACGGGTTCCTTGCGTGGAGACCCTGTTCTGTGACGGGATAACGGCTTCCCAGCGTGGAGACCCTGTTCTGTGACGGGACAAGGGTTTCCCAGCGTGGAGACTCTGTTCTGTGAAGGGACAATGGGTTCCCAGTGTGGAGACCCTCTCCGGCGACGGGAGAAGGGTTTCTCTGTCTCGTGACCCTGTTCTGTGACGGGACAAGGGGTTCCCTGCGTGAAGACCCTGTTCTGTGACGGGACAACGGGTTCCCTGCGTGGGGACCCTGTTCTGTGACGGGACAACGGGTTCTCTGTTTGGTGACCCTGTTCTGTGATGGGAGAACGGTTTCCCTCCCTGGAGACCCTGTTCTGAGACGTGACTACGGGTTCCCTGCATGGAGACCCTGTTCTGTGGCGAGACAGCGGGTTCCCAGCGTGGAGACCCTGTTCTGTGACGGGACAACGGGTTCCCTCCGGGGAGGCCCTGTTCTGTGATGGGACAACGGGTTCCCTGCCTGGAGACCCTGTTCTGTGACGGGACAAGGGGTTCCCAGCGTGGAGACCCTGTTCTGTGACGGGACAAGGGGTTCCCTGCGTGGAGACCCTGTTCTGTGACGGGACAACGGGTTCCCTGCGTGGAGACCCTGTTCTGTGACAGGACAACTGGTTCCCTGCCTGGAGACCCTGTTCGGTGGCAGGACAACATGTTCCCTGCCTGGAGACCCTGTTCTGTGACGGGACAACTGGTTCCCTGCCTGGAGTCCCTGTTCTGTCACGAGACAACGGGTTCCCAGCGTGGAGAACCTGTTCTGTGATGGGACGGTGGGTTCCCTGTCTGGTGACCCTGTTCTGTGACGGCACAAAGGTTTCCCTGCCATTAGATCCTGTTCTGTGACGAGACAACGGGTTCCTTGCATGGAGACCCTGTTCTGTGAAGGGACAACGGGTTCCCAGCGTGGAGACCCTCTTCGGCGACGGGAGAAGGGTTTCTATGTCTCGTGACCCTGTTCTGTGACGGGACAATGGGCTCCCTGCCAGGAGACCCTGTTCGGTGGCGGGAGAACGGGCTCCCTGCTTGGTGACACTCTTCTGTGACGGGACAACGGGTTCCCAGCATGGAGACCCTGTTCTGTGACGAGAGAATGGGTTCCCAGCGAGGAGACCCTGTTCTGTGATGGGACAACGGGTTCCCTGCGTGGAGACCCTGTTCTGTGACGGGACAAGGGGTTCCCTGCGTGGAGACCCTGTTCTGTGACGGGACAACGGGTTCCCTGCCTGGAGTCCCTGTTCTGTGACGGGACAACGGGTTCCCTGCTTGGAGACACTGTTCTGTGACGGGACAACGGGTTCCCTGCATGGAGAACCTGTTCCGTGACGGGGCAAGGGTTTCCCAGCGTGGAGGCACTATTCTGTGACGGGACAAGGTGTTTCCTGCGTGGAGACCCTTTTCTGTGACGGGACAAGGGGTTCCCCCCGTGGAGACCCTGTTCTGTGACTTGACGAGGGTTTCCCTGACTGGAGACCCTGTTCTGTGAACGGACAAGGGGTTCCCTGCGTGGAGACCCTGTTCTGTGACGGGACAACGGGTTCCCTGCATGGAGACCCTGTTCTGTGACGGGACAACGGGTTCCCTGCCTGAAGACCCTGTTCGGAGACGGGACAACGGGTTCCCTGTCTGGAGACCCTGTTCTGTGACGACACAACGTGTTCCCTGCGTGGAGACCCTGTTCTGTGACGGGACAACGGGTTCCCTGCTGGAGACCCTGTTCTGTGACGGGACAACTGGTTCCTTGCCTGGAGATCCTGTTCTAGTACGGGACAAGGGGTTCCCTGCGTGGAGACCCTGTTCTGTGACGGGACAAAGGGTTCCCTGACTGGAGAACCTGTTCTGCGACGGGACAAATAGTTCCCTGCCTGGAGACCCTGTTCTGTAACGGGACAAGTGGTTCCCTGCGTGGAAATCCTGTTCTGTGATGGGACAAGGTGTTCCCTGCCTGGAGATCCTGTTCTGTGACGATACAGCGGCTTCCCAGCGTGGAGACCCGGTTCTGTGTTGGGACAACGGTTCCCTGCATGGAAATCCTGTTCTGTGACGGGACAAGGGGTTCCCAGCGTGAAGACCCTGTTCTGTGACGGGACAACGGGTTCCCTGCATGGAGACCCTGTTCCGTGTCGGGGCAAGGGTTTCCCAGCGTGGAGACCCTGTTCTGTGACGAGACAACTGGTTCCCTGCGTGGAGACCCTGTTCTGTGACGGGACAACGGGTTCCTTGCGTGGAGACGCTGTTCTGTGACGGGACAACGGGTTTCCTGCGTGTAGAGCCTGTTCTGTGATGGGACAAGGGGTTCCCTGCCTGGAGACCCTGTTCTGTGACGGGACAACGGGTTCCCTGCGTGGAAATCCTGTTCTTTGACATTACAACGGGTTCCCTGCATGGAGACCCTGTTCTGTGACGGGACAACATGTTCCCTGCCTGGAGACCCTGTTCTGTGATGGGACAACGGGTTCCCTGCGGGGAGAACCTGTTCTGTGACGGGACAAAGGTTTCCCTGCATGGAGGCCGTGATCTGTGACGGGACAAGGGGTTCCCTGCGTTAAGACCCAGATCCGTGACGGGACAATGGGTTCCCTGCGTGGAGACCCTCTTCTGCGACGGGACAACGGGTTCCCTGCATGGAGAACCTGTTCCGTGACGGAACAAAGGGTTCCCTGCCAGGAGACCCTGTTCTGTGACGGGACAACGGGTTCCTGGCTTGGAGGCCATGTTCTGTGACGGGATAACGGTTTCCCAGCGTGGAGACCCTGTTCTGTGACGGGACAAGGGGTTCCCTGCGTGGAGACCCTGTTCTGTGACGGGACAACTGGTTCTCTGCCAGGAGACCCTGTTCGGTGGCGGGAGAACGGGTTCCCTGCGTGGTGACACTCTTCTGTGACGGGACAACGGGTTCCCAGCATGGAGACCCTGTTCTGTGATGAGACAACGGGTTCCCAGCGTGGAGACCCTGTTCTGTGATGGGACAAGGGGTTTCCTGCGTGGAGACCCTGTTCTGTGACGGGACAAGGGGTTCCCTGCGTGGAGACCCTTTTCTGTGATGGGACAACGGGTTCCCAGCGTGGAGACCCTGTTCTGTGACGGGACAAGGAGTTCCGTGCATGGAGACCCTGTCCTGTGATGGGAGAAGGGGTTCCCTGCCTGGAGACCCTGTTCTGTGTCGGGACAACGAGTTCCCTGCATGGAGAACCTGTTCCGTGACGGGGCAAGGGTTTCCCAGCGTGGAGACCCAGCTCTGTGACGGGACAACGGGTTCCCTGCGTGGAGACCCTGCTCTGTGAGTTGACGAGGGTTTCCCTGCCTGGAGACCCTGTTCTGTGAAGGGACAACGGGTTCCCTGCCTGGAGACCCTGTTCTGTGACGGGACAACGGGTTCCCTGCCTGGAGACCCTGTTCTGTGACGGGACAACGGGTTCCCTGCCTGAAGACACTGTTCTGCGACGGGACAACGGGTTCCCTGCCAGGAGACCCTGTTCTGTGACGGGACAAGTTGTTCCCAGTGTGGAGACCCTGTTCTGTGACGGGACAACGGGTTCCCTGCCTGGAGACCCTGTTCTGTGACGGGACAACTGGTTCCTTGCCTGGAGATCCAGTTCTAGTACGGGACAAGGGTTTCCCTGCGTGGAGAACCTGTTCTGTGATGGGACAACGGGTTCCCTGCGTGGAGACCCTGTTCTGTGACGGGACAAGGGGTTCCCAGCGCGGAGACCCTGTTCTGTGACGACACAACGGGTTCCCTGCATGGAGACCCTGTTCTGTGACGGGACAACGGGTTCCCTGCGTGGAGACCCTGTTCTGTGACGACACAAGGGGTTCCCAGCGTGGAGACCCTGTTCTGTGACGGGACAACGGGTTCCCTGACTGGAGAACCTGTTCTGTGACGGGACAAGGGGTTCCCTGCGTGGAGACCCTGTTCTGTGACGGGACAACGGGTTCCCTGACTGGAGAACCTGTTCTGTGACGGGACAAGGGGTTCCCACCCTGGAGACCCTGTTCTGTGATGGGACAATGGGTTCCCTGCGGGGAGGCCCTGTTCTGTGACGGGACAATGGGTTCCCAACGTGGAGAACCTGTTCTGTGACGGGACAATGGGCTCCATGCCTGGAGCCCCTGTTCTGTGACGGGACAACGGTTTCCCTGCCTGGAGACCCTGTTCTGTGACGGGACAAGTGGTTCCCTGCGTGGAGACCCTGTTCTGTGACGGGACAACGGGTTTCCTGCCTGGAGACCCTGTTCTGTCACGAGACAATGGGTTCCCAGCGTGGAGACCCTGTTGTGTGATGGGACAATGCTTTCCCTGTCTGGTGACCCTGTTCTGTGACGGCACAAAGGTTTCCCTGCCTTTAGATCCTGTTCTGTGACGGGACAACGGGTTCCTTGCGTGGAGACCCTGTTCTGTGAAGGGACAACGGGTTCCCAGCGTGGAGACCCTGTTCTGTGAAGGGACAACGGGTTCCCAGCATGGAGACCCTCTTCGGCGACGGGAGAAGGGTTTCTATGTCTCGTGACCCTGTTCTGTGACGGGACAAAGGGTTCCCTGCGTGGAGACCCTGTTCTGTGACGGGACAACGGGTTCCCTGCCTGGAAACCCTGTTCCGTAACGGGAGAACGGGTTCTCTGTTTGGTGACCCTGTTCCGTGATGGGAGAACGGGTTCAATCCCTGGAGACCCGGTTCTGTGACGTGACTATGGGTTCCCTGCGTGGAGACCTTGTTCTGTGACGAGACAACGGGTTCCCTGCGTGGAGACCCTGTTCTGTGACGGGACAACTTGTTCCCTGCGTGGTGACCCTGTTCCGTATCGGGACAACGGGTTCCCTGCGTGGAGACCATGTTCTGTGAAGGAACAACGGGTTCCCTGCGTGGAGATCCTGTTCTGTGACGAGACAACGTGTTCCCAGCCTGGAGACCCTGTTCTGTGATGGGACAACGGATTCCCTGCCTGGAGACCCTGTTCTGTGACGAGACAACGGGTTCCCAGCGTGGAGACCCTGTTCTGTGACGGGACAACGGGTTCCCTGCGTGGAGTCCGTGTTCTGTGATGGGACAACGGTTTCCCTGCGTGGAGACCCCGTTCTGTGACGGGAGAATGGGTTCCCTGCGTGGATAACCTGTTCTGTGACGGGACAAGGGGTTCCCTGCCTGGAGACCCTGTTCTGTGACGGGACAACGGGTTCCCTGACAGGAGACCCTGTTCTGTGACGGGACAATGGGTTTCCTGCCTGGAGACCCTGTTCTGTGATGGGAGAACGGGTTCCCTGCCTGGAGACCCTCTTCGGTGACGGGACAACGGGTTCCCAGCCTGGAGAACCTCTTCTCTGATGGGACAAAGGTTTCCCTGCGTGGAGACCCTGTTCTGAGACGGGACAACGGGTTCCCTGCGTGGAGACCCTGTTCTGTGACGGGACAAGGGGTCCCCTGCGTGGAGACCCTGTTCTGTGACGATACAGCGGGTTCCCAGCGTGGAGACCCTGTTCTGTGACGGGACAAGGGGTTCCCAGCATGGAGACCCTGTTCTGTGATGGGACAAAGGGTTCCCTGCATGGAGACCTTGCCCTGTGACTTGACACGGGTTTCCCTGCGTGGAGACCCTGTTCTGTATCGGGACAACGGGTTCCTGGCGTGGAGACCCTGTCTTGTATCGGGACAACGGGTTCCCTGCGTGGAGACCCTGTTCTGTGATGACACAACGGGTTAACTGCGTGGAGGCCCTGTTCTGTGACGGGACAAGGGGTTCCCAGCATGGAGACCCTGTTCTGTGACGGGACAAGGGGTTCCCTGTTGGAGACCCTGTTCTGTGACGGGACAATGGGCTCCCGGCCTGGAGACCCTGTTCGGTGACGGGGCAACAGGTTCTCTGTCTTGTGACCCTGTTCTGTGACGGGACAACGGTTTCCCTGCGTGGAGACCCTGTTCTGTGACGGGACAAGGGGTTCCCAGCGTGGAGACCCTTTTCTGTGACGGGGCATGGGGTTCCCTGCGTGGAGAAACTGTTTTGTGACGGGACAATGGGTTCCCTGCATGGAGACCATGTTGCGTGACGGGGCAAGGGTTTCCCAGCGTGGAGACCCTATTCTTTGACGGGACAACGGGTTCCCTGCGTGGAGACCCTTCTCTGTGACTTGACAAGGGTTTCCCTGTCTGGAGACTCTGTTCTGTGAAGGGACAACGGGTTCCCTGCCTGGAGACCCTATTCCCTGACGGGACAACGGGTTCCCTGCGTGGAGACCCTGTTCTGTGACGGGACCAAGGGTTCCCTGTGTGGAGACCCTGTTCTGTGACGGGACAACGGTTTCCCTGCGTGGAGACCCTGTTCTATGACGGGACAACGGGTTCCCTGTCTGGTGGCCCTGTTCTGACCGGGACAAAGAGTTCCCTGCGTTTAGACCCTGTTCTGTGATATGACGAGGGGTTCCCTGCGTGGAGACCCTGTTCTATGATGGGAAAACGGGTTCCCAGCGTGGAGACCCTGTTCTGTGAAGGGACAAGGGGTTCCCTGCCTGGAGACCCTGTTCTGTGACGGGACAACTGGTTCTCTGCCAGGAGACCCTGTTCGGTGGCGGGAGTACGGGTTCCCTGCGTGGTGACACTCTTCTGTGACGGGACAACGGGTTCCCAGCGTGGAGACCCTGTTCTGTGATGAGACAACGGGTTCCCAGCGTGGAGACCCTGTTCTGTGATGGGACAACGGGTTCCCTGCGTGGAGACCATGTTCTGTGACGGGACAAGGGGTTCCCTGCGTGGAGACCCTGTTCCGTGATGGGACAAGGGGTTTCCTGCCTGGAGACCCTGTTCCGTGACGGGACAACGGGTTCTCTGTCTGTTGACCCTGTTCTGTGACGGGACAACGGGTTCCCAGCGTGGAGACCCTGTTCTGTGACGGGAGAAGGGGTTCCTTGCGTGGAGACCCTGTTCTGTGACGGGACAAGGGGTTCCCTGCCTGGAGACCCTGTTCTGTGACGGGACAAGGGGTTCCCTGCCTGGAGACCCTGTTCTGTGACGGGACAATGGGTTCCCAGGGTGGAAATCCTGTTCTTTGACAGGACAACGGGTTCCCTGCATGGAGACCCTGTTCTGTGACGGGACAACGGGTTCCCAGCATGGAGACCCTGTTCTGTGATGGGACAAAGGGTTCCCTGCGTGGAGACCCTGTTCTGCGACGGGACAATGGGTTCCCTGCGTGGAGACCCTGTTCTGTGACGGGACAACGGGTTCCTTGCGTGGAGACACTGTTCTGTGATGGGACAACGGGTTTCCCAGCGTGGAGACCCTGTTCTGTGACGGGACAACGGGTTCCCTGCCTGGAGACCCTGTTCTGCGACGGGACAACGTGTTCCCTGCCTGGAGACCCTGTTCCATGATGGGACAAAGGTTTCCCTGCCAGGAGACCCTGTTCTGTGACGGGACAACGGGTTCCTGGCGTGGAGACCATGTTCTGTGACGGGATAAAGGGTTCCCAGCGTGGAGACCCTGTTCTGTGACGGGACAATGGGTTCCCTGCGTGGAGACCCTGTTCTGTGACGGGACAACTGGTTCTCTGCCAGGAGACCCTGTTCGGTGGCGGGAGAACGGGTTCCCTGCGTGGTGACACTCTTCTGTGACGGGACAACGGGTTCCCAGCATGGAGACCCTGTTCTGTGATGAGACAACGGGTTCCCAGCGTGGAGACCCTGTTCTGTGATGGGACAACGGGTTCCCTGCGTGGAGACCCTGTTCTGTGACGGGACAAGGGGTTCCCAGCGCGGAGACCCTTTTCTGTGACGGGACAATGGGTTCCCTGTGTGGAGACCCTGTTCTGTGACGGCAAAAAGGGGTTCCCTGCGTGGAGACCCTGTTCTGTGACGGAACAACGGGTTCCCTGCCTGGAGACCCTGTTCAGTGAAGGGAGAAGGGGTTCCTTGCGTGGAGACACTGTTCTGTGACGGGACAAGTGGTTTCCTGTGTGGAGAACCAGCTCTGTGACGGGACAAGGGGTTCCCTGCCTGGAGACCCTGTTCTGTGACGGCAAAACGGGTTCCCAGCGTGGAAATCCTGTTCTTTGACAGGACAACGGGTTCCCTGCCTGAAGAGCCTGTTCGGAGACGGGACAACGGGTTCCCTGCCTGGAGACCCTGTTCTGTGACGACACAACGGGTTCCCTGCGTGGAGACCCTGTTCTGTGACGGGACAACGGGTTCCCAGCATGGAGACCCTGTTCTGTGATGGGACAAAGGTTTCCCTGCCTGGAGACCCTGTTCTGCGACGGGACAACGGGTTCCCTGCGTGGAGACCCTGTTCCGTGACGGGACAAGGGTTTCCCTGC
The DNA here is from genome assembly GCA_039720435.1 of Amazona ochrocephala. Classification (NCBI taxonomy): domain Eukaryota; kingdom Metazoa; phylum Chordata; class Aves; order Psittaciformes; family Psittacidae; genus Amazona; species Amazona ochrocephala. The sequence continues at coordinate 389,937 of CM077884.1, read as the reverse complement.
GTGGAGACCCTGTTCAGTGACGGGACAACGGGTTCCCTGTGTGGAGAACCTGTTCTGTGACGGGACAACGGGTTCCCTGCCTGGAGACCCTGTTCTGTGACGGGACAACGGGTTCCTGGCGTGGAGACCATGTTTTGTGACGGGATAACGGGTTCCCAGCGTGGAGACACTTTTCTGTGACTGGACAAGGGGTTCCCTGCGTGGAGACCCTGTTCTGTGACGGGAGAACGGGTTCCCTGTCAGGAGACCCTGTTCGGTGGCGGGAGAACGGGTTCCCTGCTTGGTGACACTCTTCTGTGATGGGACAGCGGGTTCCCAGCATGGAGACCCTGTTCTGTGACGAGACAACGGGTTCCCAGCGTGGAGACCCTGTTCTGTGATGGGACAACGGGTTCCCTGCATGGAAATCCTGTTCTGTGACGGGACAAGGGGTTCCCTGCGTGAAGACCCTGTCCTGTGGCGGGACAACGGGTTCCCTGCATGGAGACCCTGTTCCGTGTCGGGGCAAGGGTTTCCCAGCGTGGAGACCCTGTTCTGTGACGAGACAATGGGTTCCCTGCGTGGAGACCCTGTTCTGTGACGGGACAACGGGTTCCTTGCGTGGAGACACTGTTCTGTGATGGGACAACGGGTTTCCCAGCGTGGAGACCCTGTTCTGTGACGGGACAACGGGTTCCCTGCCTGGAGACCCTGTTCTGCGACGGGACAACGTGTTCCCTGCCTGGAGACCCTGTTCCGTGATGGGACAAAGGTTTCCCTGCCAGGAGACCCTGTTCTGTGACGGGACAACGGGTTCCTGGCGTGGAGACCATGTTCTGTGACGGGATAAAGGGTTCCCAGCGTGGAGACCCTGTTCTGTGACGGGACAATGGGTTCCCTGCGTGGAGACCCTGTTCTGTGACGGGACAACTGGTTCTCTGCCAGGAGACCCTGTTCGGTGGCGGGAGAACGGGTTCCCTGCGTGGTGACACTCTTCTGTGACGGGACAACGGGTTCCCAGCATGGAGACCCTGTTCTGTGACAAGACAACGGGTTCCCTGCGTGGAGACCCTGTTCTGTGATGGGACAACAGGTTCCCTGCGTGGAGACCCTGTTCCGTGATGGGACAAAGGGTTCCCTGCGCGGAGACCCTGTTCTGTGACGGGACAACGTGTTCCTGGCGTGGAGACCATGTTCTGTGACGGGATAAAGGGTTCCTTGCGTGGAGACCCTGTTCTGTGACGGGACAAGGGGTTCCCTGCGTGGAGACCCTGTTCTGTGACGGGACAACTGGTTCTCTGCCAGGAGACCCTGTTCGGTGGCGGGAGAACGGGTTCCCTGTGTGGTGACACTCTTCTGTGACGGGACAACGGGTTCCCAGCATGGAGACCCAGTTCTGTGATGAGACAATGGGTTCCCAGCGTGGAGACCCTGTTCTGTGATGGGACAACGGGTTCCCTGCGTGGAGACCCTGTTCTGTGACGGGACAAGGGGTTCCCTGCCTGGAGACCCTGTTCTGTGACGGGACAAGGGGTTCCCTGCCTGGAGATCCTGTCCTGTGACGGGAGGAGGGGTTCCCTGACTGGAGACCCTGTTCTGTGACGGGACAAGGGGTTTCCCTGCGTGGAGAACCTGTTCCGTGACGGGGCAAGGGTTTCCCAGCCTGGAGACCCTATTCTTTGACGGGACAACGGGTTCCCTGCGTGGAGACCCTGCTCTGTGACTTGACGAGGGTTTCCCTGCCTGGAGACCCTGTTCTGTGAAGGGACAACGGGTTCCCTGCCTGGAGACCCTGTTCTGTGACGGGACAAGGGGTTCCCTGCGTGGAGACCCTTTTCTGTGACGGGACAAGGGGTTCCCTGTGTGGAGACCCTGTTCTGTGACGGGACAACGGGTTCCCTGCCAGGAGACCCTGTTCTGTGACGACACAACGGGTTCCCTGCGTGGAGACCCTGTTCTGTGACGGGACAACGGGTTCCCAGCATGGAGACCCTGTTCTGTGATGGGACAAAGGTTTCCCTGCGTGGAGACCCTGTTCTGCGACGGGACAACGGGTTCCCTGCGTGGAGACCCTGTTCCGTGACGGGACAAGGGTTTCCCTGCGTGGAGACCCTGTTCAGTGACGGGACAACGGGTTCCCTGTGTGGAGAACCTGTTCTGTGACGGGACAACGGGTTCCCTGCCTGGAGACCCTGTTCTGTGACGGGACAACGGGTTCCTGGCGTGGATTCCATGTTCTGTGACGGGATAACGGGTTCCCAGCGTGGAGACACTTTTCTGTGACGGGACAAGGGGTTCCCTGCGTGGAGACCCTGTTCTGTGACGGGACAACTGGTTTCCTGTCAGGAGACCCTGTTCGGTGGCGGGAGAACGGGTTCCCTGCTTGGTGACACTCTTCTGTGAAGGGACAACGGGTTATCAGCATGGAGACGCTGTTCTGTGACGGGACAACGGGTTCCCTGCGTGGAGACCCTGGTTTGTGACGGGACAACGGGTTCCCTGTGTATAGACCCTGTTCTGAGACGGGACAACGGGTTCTCGGTCTGGTGACCCTGTTCTGTGAAGGGACAAAGGGTTCCCTGCATGGACACCTTGCTCTGTGACTTGACAAGGGTTTCCATGCCTGGTGACCCTGTTCTGTGACGGCAAAACGGGTTCCCTGCGTGGAGACCCTGTTCTGTGACGGGACAACGGGTTCCCTGCATGGAGACCCTGTTCTGTGACGACACAACGGGTTCCCTGCGTGGAGACCCTTTTCTATGGCAGGACAGCGGGTTCCCTGCGTGGAGAACCTATTCTGTGACAGGACAACTGGCTCCTTGCCTGGAGAACCTGTTCTGTGACGGGACAACGGGTTCCCTGCGTGGTGACCCTGTTCTGTGACGGGACAACGGGTTCCATGCGTGGAGACCCTGTTCTGTGACGGGACAAGGGGTTCCCTGCGTGGAGGCCCTGTTCTGTGACGGGACAACGGGTTCCCTGCGTGGAGAACCTGTTCTGTGACGGGACAATGGGCTCCATGCGTGGAGACCCTGTTCTGTGACGGGACAAGGGGTTCCCTGCGTGGAGAACCTGTTCTGTGACGGGACAACGGGTTCCCTGCGTGGAGAACCTGTTCTGTGACGGGACAATGGGCTCCATGCCTGGAGACCCTGTTCTGTGACGGGACAACGGGTTCCGTGCGTGGAGACCCGGTTCTGTGATAGGACAATGAGTTCCCTGCGTGGAGACCCTGTTCTGTGACGGGACAACAGGTTCCCTGCGTGGAGACCCTGTTCTGTGACGGGACAACGGGTTCCCTGCCTGGAGACCCTGTTCTGTCCCGAGACAACGGGTTCCCAGCGTGGAGAACCTGTTCTGTGATGGGACGATGGGTTCCCTGTCTGGCGACCCTGTTCTGTGACGGCACAAAGGTTTCCCTGCCTTTAGATCCTGTTCTGAGAAGGGACAACGGGTTCCAAGCGTGGAGACCCTCTTCGGCGACGGGAGAAGGGTTTCTCTGTCTCGTGACCCTGTTATGTAACGGGACAATGGGTTCCCTGCGTGGAGACCCTGTTCTGTGACGGGACAACGGGTTCCCTGCGCGGAGACCCTTTTCTGTGACGGGACAAGGGGTTCCCTGTGTGGGGACCCTGTTCTGTGACGGGACAACGGGTTCCCTGCGTGGAGACCCTGTTCCGTGACGGAACAACGGGTTCCCTGCCTGGAGACCCTGTTCAGTGACGGGAGAAGGGGTTCCTTGCGTGGAGACACTGTTCTGTGACGGGACAAGTGGTTTCCTGTGTGGAGACCCAGCTCTGTGACGGGACAAGGGGTTCCCTGCCTGGAAATCCTGTTCTGTGAAGGGACAACGGGTTCCCAGCGTGGAAATCCTGTTCTTTGACAGGACAACGGGTTCCCAGCATGGAGACCCTGTTCTGTGATGGGACAAAGGGTTCCCTGCGTGGAGACCCTGTTCTGCTACGGGACAACGGGTTCCCTGTGTGGAGACCCTGTTCTGTGACGGGACAAGGGGTTCCCTGCCTGGAGACCCTATTCGGAGACGGGACAACGGGTTCCTGGCGTGGAGACCATGTTTTGTGACGGGACTAGGGTTTCCCTGCGTGGAGACCCTGTTCAGTGACGGGACAACGGGTTCCCTGCCTGGAGACCCTATTCGGAGACGGGACAACGGGTTCCTGGCGTGGAGACCATGTTTTGTGACGGGATAACGGGTTCCCAGCGTGGAGACACTTTTCTGTGACTGGACAAGGGGTTCCCTGCGTGGAGACCCTGTTCTGTGACGGGACAACGGGTTCCCTGTCAGGAGACCCTGTTCGGTGGCGGGAGAACGGGTTCCCTGCTTGGTGACACTCTTCTGTGATGGGACAACGGGTTCCCAGCATGGAGACCCTGTTCTGTGGCGAGACAACGGGTTCCCAGCGTGGAGACCCTGTTCTGTGATGGGACAACGTGTTCCCTGCATGGAAATCCTGTTCTGTGACGGGACGAGGGGTTCCCTGCGTGAAGACCCTGTTCTGTGGCGGGACAACGGGTTCCCTGCATGGAGACCCTGTTCCGTGTCGGGGCAAGGGTTTCCCAGCGTGGAGACCCTGTTCTGTGACGAGACAAGGGGTTCCCTGCGTGGAGACCCTGTTCTGTGACGGGACAACGGGTTCCCTGCGTGGAGACACTGTTCTGTGATGGGACAACGGGTTTCCCAGCGTGGAGACCCTGTTCTGTGACGGGACAACGGGTTCCCTGCCTGGAGACCCTGTTCTGCGACGGGACAACGTGTTCCCTGCCTGGAGACCCTGTTCCGTGATGGGACAAAGGTTTCCCTGCCAGGAGACCCTGTTCTGTGACGGGACAACGGGTTCCTGGCGTGGAGACCATGTTCTGTGACGGGATAAAGGGTTCCCAGCGTGGAGACCCTGTTCTGTGACGGGACAATGGGTTCCCTGCGTGGAGACCCTGTTCTGTGACGGGACAACTGGTTCTCTGCCAGGAGACCCTGTTCGGTGGCGGGAGAACGGGTTCCCTGCGTGGTGACACTCTTCTGTGACGGGACAACGGGTTCCCAGCATGGAGACCCTGTTCTGTGATGAGACAACGGGTTCCCAGCGTGGAGTCCCTGTTCTGTGATGGGACAACGGGTTCCCTGCGTGGAGACCCTGTTCTGTGACGGGACAAGGGGTTCCCAGCGCGGAGACCCTTTTCTGTGACGGGACAATGGGTTCCCTGTGTGGAGACCCTGTTCTGTGACGGCAAAACGGGTTCCCTGCGTGGAGACCCTGTTCTGTGACGGAACAACGGGTTCCCTGCCTGGAGACCCTGTTCAGTGAAGGGAGAAGGGGTTCCTTGCGTGGAGACACTGTTCTGTGACGGGACAAGTGGTTTCCTGTGTGGAGACCCAGCTCTGTGATGGGACAAGGGGTTCCCTGCCTGGAGACCCTGTTCTGTGAAGGGACAACGGTTTCCCAGCGTGGAAATCCTGTTCTTTGACAGGACAACGGGTTCCCTGCATGGAGACCCTGTTCTGTGACGGGACAACGGGTTCCCAGCATGGAGACCCTGTTCTGTGATGGGACAAAGGGTTCCCTGCGTGGAGACCCTGTTCTGCGACGGGACAACGGGTTCCCTGTGTAGAGACCCTGTTCTGTGATGGGACAACGGGTTCCCTGCCTGGAGACCCTGTTCGGAGACGGGACAACGGGTTCCTGGTGTGGAGACCTTGTTCTGTGACGGGATAAGGGGTTCCCAGCGTGGAGACACTTTTCTGTGACGGGACAAGGGGTTCCCTGCGTGGAGACCCTGTTCTGTGACGGGAGAACGGGTTCCCTGCTTGGTGACACTCTTCTGTGACAGGACAACGGGTTCCCAGCATGGAGACCCTGTTCTGTGACGAGACAACGGGTTCCCAGCGTGGAGACCCTGTTCTGTGATGGGACAACGGATTCCCTGCATGGAAATCCTGTTCTGTGACGGGACAACGGGTTCCCTGCGTGAAAACCCTGTCCTGTGGCGGGACAACGGGTTCCCTGCATGGAGACCCTGTTCCGTGATGGGACAAAGGGTTCCCTGTGTGGAGACGCTGTTCTGTGACGGGACAACGGGTTTCCTGCGTGGAGACCCTGTTCTGTGACGGGAGAAGGGGTTCCCTGCGTGGAGGCCCTGTTCTGTGACGGGACAACGGGTTCCCTGCGTGGAGAACCTGTTCTGTGACGGGACAATGGGCTCCATGCGTGGAGACCCTGTTCTGTGATGGGACAAAGGGTTCCCTGCGTGGAGGCCCTGTTCTGTGACGGGACAACGGGTTCCCTGCGTGGAGAACCTGTTCTGTGACGGGACAATGGGCTCCATGCCTGGAGACCCTGTTCTGTGACGGGACAACGGGTTTCCTGCGTGGAGACCCTGTTCTGTGACGGGACAACTGGTTCCGTGCGTGGAGACCCGGTTCTGTGATAGGACAACGAGTTCCCTGCCAGGAGACCCTGTTCTGTGACGGGACAAGGGGTTCCCTGCGTGGAGACCCTGTTCTGTGACGGGACAACGGGTTCCCTGCCTGGAGACCCTGTTCTGTCTCGAGACAACGGGTTCCCCGCGTGGAGAACCTGTTCTGTGATGGGACGATGGGTTCCCTGTCTGGCGACCCTGTTCTGTGACGGCACAAAGGTTTCCCTGCCTTTAGATCCTGTTCTGAGAAGGGACAACGGGTTCCAAGCGTGGAGACCCTCTTCGGCGACGGGAGAAGGGTTTCTCTGTCTCGTGACCCTGTTATGTAACGGGACAATGGGTTCCCTGCGTGGAGACCCTGTTCTGTGACGGGACAAGGGGTTCCCTGCGTGGAGACCCTTTTCTGTGACGGGACAAGGGGTTCCCTGTGTGGAGACCCTGTTCTGTGACGGGACAACGGGTTCCCTGCGTGGAGACCCTGTTCCGTGACGGAACAACGGGTTCCCTGCCTGGAGACCCTGTTCAGTGACGGGAGAAGGGGTTCCTTGCGTGGAGACACTGTTCTGTGACGGGACAAGTGGTTTCCTGTGTGGAGACCCAGCTCTGTGACGGGACAAGGGGTTCCCTGCCTGGAGACCCTGTTCTGTGAAGGGACAACGGGTTCCCAGCGTGGAAATCCTGTTCTTTGACAGGACAACGGGTTCCCTGCATGGAGACCCTGTTCTGTGACGGGACAACGGGTTCCCAGCATGGAGACCCTGTTCTGTGATGGGACAACGGGTTCCCTGTGTGGAGACCCTGTTCTGTGACGGGACAATGGGTTCCCTGCCTGGAGACCCTATTCGGAGACGGGACAACGGGTTCCTGGCGTGGAGACCATGTTTTGTGACGGGATAACGGGTTCCCAGCGTGGAGACACTTTTCTGTGACTGGACAAGGGGTTCCCTGACTGGAGACCCTGTTCTGTGACGGGAGAACGGGTTCCCTGTCAGGAGACCCTGTTCGGTGGCGGGAGAACGGGTTCCCTGCTTGGTGACACTCTTCTGTGATGGGACAACGGGTATCCAGCATGGAGACCCTGTTCTGTGACGAGACAACGGGTTCCCAGCGTGGAGACCCTGTTCTGTGATGGGACAAGGGGTTCCCTGCGTGAAGACCCTGTCCTGTGGCGGGACAACGGGTTCCCTGCATGGAGACCCTGTTCCGTGTCGGGGCAAGGGTTTCCCAGCGTGGAGACCCTGTTCTGTGACGGGACAACGGGTTCCTTGCGTGGAGACACTGTTCTGTGATGGGACAACGGGTTTCCCAGCATGGAGACCCTGTTCTGTGACGGGACAACGGGTTCCCTGCCTGGAGACCCTGTTCTGCGACGGGACAACGTGTTCCCTGCCTGGAGACCCTGTTCCATGATGGGACAAAGGTTTCCCTGCCAGGAGACCCTGTTCTGTGACGGGACAACGGGTTCCTGGCGTGGAGACCATGTTCTGTGACGGGATAAAGGGTTCCCAGCGTGGAGACCCTGTTCTGTGACGGGACAATGGGTTCCCTGCGTGGAGACCCTGTTCTGTGACGGGACAACTGGTTCTCTGCCAGGAGACCCTGTTCGGTGGCGGGAGAACGGGTTCCCTGCGTGGTGACACTCTTCTGTGACGGGACAACGGGTTCCCAGCATGGAGACCCTGTTCTGTGATGAGACAACGGGTTCCCAGCGTGGAGACCCTGTTCTGTGATGGGACAACAGGTTCCCTGCGTGGAGACCCTGTTCTGTGACGGGACAAGGGGTTCCCTGCGCGGAGACCCTTTTCTGTGACGGGACAATGGGTTCCCTGTGTGGAGACCCTGTTCTGTGACGGCAAAACGGGTTCCCTGCGTGGAGACCCTGTTCTGTGACGGAACAATGGGCTCCATGCCTGGAGACCCTGTTCTGTGACGGGACAACGGGTTCCCTGCGTGGAGAACCTGTTCTGTGACGGGACAATGGGCTCCATGCGTGGAGACCCTGTTCTGTGACGGGACAACGGGTTTCCTGCGTGGAGACCCTGTTCTGTGACGGGACAACTGGTTCCGTGCGTGGAGACCCGGTTCTGTGATAGGACAACGAGTTCCCTGCCAGGAGACCCTGTTCTGTGATGGGACAAAGGGTTCCCTGCGTGGAGACCCTGTTCTGTGACGGGACAAAGGGTTCCCTGCCTGGAGACCCTGTTCTGTCTCGAGACAACGGGTTCCCAGCGTGGAGAACCTGTTCTGTGATGGGACGATGGGTTCCCTGTCTGGCGACCCTGTTCTGTGACGGCACAAAGGTTTCCCTGCCTTTAGATCCTGTTCTGAGAAGGGACAACGGGTTCCAAGCGTGGAGACCCTCTTCGGCGACGGGAGAAGGGTTTCTCTGTCTCGTGACCCTGTTATGTAACGGGACAATGGGTTCCCTGCGTGGAGACCCTGTTCTGTGACGGGACAAGGGGTTCCCTGTGTGGAGACCCTGTTCTGTGACGGGACAACGGGTTCCCTGCGTGGAGACCCTGTTCCGTGACGGAACAACGGGTTCCCTGCCTGGAGACCCTGTTCAGTGACGGGAGAAGGGGTTCCTTGCGTGGAGACACTGTTCTGTGACGGGACAAGTGGTTTCCTGTGTGGAGACCCAGCTCTGTGACGGGACAAGGGGTTCCCTGCCTGGAGACCCTGTTCTGTGAAGGGACAACGGGTTCCCAGCGTGGAAATCCTGTTCTTTGACAGGACAACGGGTTCCCTGCATGGAGACCCTGTTCTGTGACGGGACAACGGGTTCCCAGCATGGAGACCCTGTTCTGTGATGGGACAAAGGGTTCCCTGCGTGGAGACCCTGTTCTGCGACGGGACAACGGGTTCCCTGTGTGGAGACCCTGTTCTGTGACGGGACAATGGGTTCCCTGCCTGGAGACCCTATTCGGAGACGGGACAACGGGTTCCTGGCGTGGAGACCATGTTTTGTGACGGGATAACGGGTTCCCAGCGTGGAGACACTTTTCTGTGACTGGACAAGGGGTTCCCTGACTGGAGACCCTGTTCTGTGACGGGAGAACGGGTTCCCTGCTTGGTGACACTCTTCTGTGATGGGACAACGGGTTCCCAGCATGGAGACCCTGTTCTGTGACGAGACAACGGGTTCCCAGCGTGGAGACCCTGTTCTGTGATGGGACAACGGGTTCCCTGCATGGAAATCCTGTTCTGTGACGGGACAAGGGGTTCCCTGCGTGAAGACCCTGTTGTGTGACGGGACAACGGGTTCCCTGCATGGAGACCCTGTTCCGTGTCGGGGCAAGGGTTTCCCAGCGTGGAGACCCTGTTCTGTGACGAGACAATGGGTTCCCTGCGTGGAGACCCTGTTCTGTGACGGGACAACGGGTTCCTTGCGTGGAGACACTGTTCTGTGATGGGACAACGGGTTTCCCAGCGTGGAGACCCTGTTCTGTGACGGGACAACGGGTTCCCTGCCTGGAGACCCTGTTCTGCGACGGGACAACGTGTTCCCTGCCTGGAGACCCTGTTCCGTGATGGGACAAAGGTTTCCCTGCCAGGAGACCCTGTTCTGTGACGGGACAACGGGTTCCTGGCGTGGAGACCCTGTTCTGTGACGGGATAAAGGGTTCCCAGCGTGGAGACCCTGTTCTGTGACGGGACAATGGGTTCCCTGCGTGGAGACCCTGTTCTGTGACGGGACAACTGGTTCTCTGCCAGGAGACCCTGTTCGGTGGCGGGAGAACGGGTTCCCTGCGTGGTGACACTCTTCTGTGACGGGACAACGGGTTCCCAGCATGGAGACCCTGTTCTGTGATGAGACAACGGGTTCCCTGCGTGGAGACCCTGTTCTGTGATGGGACAACGGGTTCCCTGCGTGGAGACCCTGTTCTGTGACGGGACAACGGGTTCCCGGCTTGGAGACCCTGTTCTGTGACGGGACAACGGGTTCCCTGCCTGGAGACCCTGTTCTGTGACGGGACAACGGGTTCCCTGCCTGGAGACCCTGTTCTGTGACGGGACAACGGGTTCCCTGCGTGTAGACCCTGTTCCGTGACGGGACAACGGGTTCCCTGCGTGGAGAACATGTTCTGTGACGGGACAAGTGGTTTCCTGTGTGGAGACCCAGCTCTGTGACGGGACAAGGGGTTCCCTGCCTGGAGACCCTGTTCTGTGAAGGGACAACGGGTTCCCAGCGTGGAAATCCTGTTCTTTGACAGGACAACGGGTTCCCTGCATGGAGACCCTGTTCTGTGACGGGACAACGGGTTCCCAGCATGGAGACCCTGTTCTGTGATGGGACAACGGATTCCCTGCGTGAAAACCCTGTCCTGTGGCGGGACAACGGGTTCCCTGCATGGAGACCCTGTTCCGTGTCGGGGCAAGGGTTTCCCTGCGTGGAGACCCTGTTCTGTGACGAGACAACGGGTTCCCTGCGTGGAGACCCTGTTCTGTGACGGGACAACGGGTTCCTTGCGTGGAGACACTGTTCTGGGAAGGGACAACGGGTTTCCTGCGTGGAGACCCTGTTCTGTGACGGGACAAGGGGTTCCCTGCCTGGAGACCCTGTTCTGTGACGGGACAACGGGTTCCCAGCGTGGAAATCCTGTTCTTTGACAGGACAACGGGTTCCCTGCATGGAGACCCTGTTCTGTGACGACACAACGGGTTCCCAGCGTGGAGACCCTGTTCGGTGGCGGGAGAACGGGTTCCCTGCGTGGTGACACTCTTCTGTGACGGGACAACGGGTTCCCAGCATGGAGACCCTGTTCTGTGATGAGACAACGGGTTCCCAGCGTGGAGACCCTGTTCTGTGACGGGACAACCGGTTCCCTGACTGGAGAACCTGTTCTGCGACGGGACAAAGAGTTCCCTGCGTGGAGACCCTGTTCTGTAACGGGAGAAGTGGTTCCCTGCGTGGAGACCATGTTCTGTGATGGGACAAGGTGTTCCCTGCGTGGAGATCCTGTTCTGTGAAGATACAGCGGCTTCCCAGCGTGGAGACCCTGTTCTGTGATGGGACAACGGGTTCCCTGCATGGAAATCCTGTTCTGTGACGGGACAAGGTGTTCCCTGCGTGAAGACCCTGTCCTGTGACGGGACAGCGGGTTCCCTGCATGGAGACCCTGTTCCGTGTCGGGGCAAGGGTTTCCCAGCGTGGAGACCCTGTTCTGTGACGAGACAACGGGTTCCCTGCGTGGAGACCCTGTTCTGTGACGGGACAACGGGTTCCTTGCGTGGAGACACTGTTCTGTGAAGGGACAACGGGTTTCCTGCGTGGAGACCCTGTTCTGTGACGGGACAAGGGGTTCCCTGCCTGGAGACCCTGTTCTGTGACGGGACAACGGGTTTCCTGCGTGGAAATCCTTTTCTTTGACAGGACAACGGGTTCCCTGCATGGAGACCCTGTTCTGTGACGGGACAACATGTTCCCTGCCTGGAGACCCTGTTCTGTGATGGGACAACGGGTTCGCTGCGTGGAGAACCTGTTCTGTGACGGGACAAAGGTTTCCCTGCATGGAGACCCTGATCCGTGACGGTACAAGGGGTTCCCAGCGTGGAGACCCTGTTCTGCGACGGGACAACGGGTTCCTTGCGTGGAGACCCTGTTCCGTGATGGGACAAAGGGTTCCCTGCGTGGAGACGCTGTTCTGTGACGGGACAACGGGTTTCCTGCGTGGAGACCCTGTTCTGTGACGAAGAGAAGGGGTTCCCTGCCTGGAGACCCTGTTCTGTGATGGGACAACGGGTTCCCAGCATGGAGACCCTGTTCCGTGATGGGACAAAGGTTTCCCTGCCAGGAGACCCTGTTCTGTGACGGGACAACGGGTTCCTGGCGTGGAGACCATGTTCTGTGACGGGATAAAGGGTTCCCTGCGTGGAGACCCTGTTCTGTGACGGGACAATGGGTTCCCTGCGTGGAGACCCTGTTCTGTGGCGGGACAACTTGTTCTCTGCCAGGAGACCCTGTTCGGTGGCGGGAGAACGGGTTCCCTGCGTGGTGACACTCTTCTGTGATGGGACAACGGGTTCCCAGCATGGAGACCCTGTTCTGTGACAAGACAACGGGTTCCCTGCGTGGAGACCCTGTTCTGTGATGGGACAACAGGTTCCCTGCGTGGAGACCCTGTTCCGTGATGGGACAAAGGGTTCCCTGCGCGGAGACCCTGTTCTGTGACGGGACAACGTGTTCCTGGCGTGGAGACCATGTTCTGTGACGGTATAACGGGTTCCCAGCGTGGAGACCCTGTTCTGTGACGGGACAAGGCGTTCCCTGCGTGGAGACCCTGTTCTGTGACGGGACAACTGGTTCTCTGCCAGGAGACCCTGTTCGGTGGCGGGAGAACGGGTTCCCTGTGTGGTGACACTCTTCTGTGACGGGACAACGGGTTCCCAGCATGGAGACCCAGTTCTGTGATGAGACAACGGGTTCCCAGCGTGGAGACCCTGTTCTGTGATGGGACAACGGGTTCCCTGCGTGGAGACCCTGTTCTGTGACGGGACAAGGGGTTCCCTGCGCGGAGACCCTGTTCTGTGACGGGACAAGGGGTTCCCTGCCTGGAGATCCTGTCCTGTGACGGGAGGAGGGGTTCCCTGACTGGAGACCCTGTTCTGTGACTGGACAAGGGGTTCCCTGCGTGGAGAACCTGTTCCGTGACGGGGCAAGGGTTTCCCAGCCTGGAGACCCTATTCTTTGACGGGACAACGGGTTCCCTGCGTGGAGACCCTGCTCTGTGACTTGACGAGGGTTTCCCTGCCTGGAGACCCTGTTCTGTGAAGGGACAACGGGTTCCCTGCCTGGAGACCCTGTTCTGTGACGGGACAACGGGTTCCCTGCCTGGAGACCCTGTTCTGTGACGGGACAACGGGTTCCCTGCGTGGAGACCCTGTTCGGAGACGGGACAACGGGTTCCCTGCCTGGAGACCCTGTTCTGTGACGACACAACGGGTTCCCTGCGTGGAGACCCTGTTCTGTGACGGGACAACGGGTTCCAAGCATGGAGACCCTGTTCTGTGATGGGACAAAGGTTTCCCTGCCTGGAGACCCTGTTCTGCGACGGGACAACGGGTTCCCTGCGTGGAGACCCTGTTCCGTGACGGGACAAGGGTTTCCCTGCGTGGAGACCCTGTTCAGTGACGGGACAACGGGTTCCCTGTGGGGAGAACCTGTTCTGTGACGGGACAACGGGTTCCCTGCGTGGAGACCCTGTTCTGTGACGGGACAACGGGTTCCTGGCGTGGATTCCATGTTCTGTGAGGGGATAACGGGTTCCCTGCGTGGAGACACTTTTCTGTGACGGGACAAGGGGTTCCCTGCGTGGAGACCCTGTTCTGTGACGGGACAACTGGTTCCCTGTCAGGAGACCCTGTTCGGTGGCGGGAGAACGGGTTCCCTGCTTGGTGACTCTCTTCTGTGAAGGGACAACGGGTTCCCAGCATGGAGACCCTGTTCTGTGACAAGACAACGGGTTCCCTGCGTGGAGACCCTGTTCTGTGACGGGACAAGGGGTTCCCTGCGTGGAGACCCTGTTCTGTGATGGGACAACAGGTTCCCTGCGTGGAGACCCTGTTCCGTGATGGGACAAAGGGTTCCCTGCGCGGAGACCCTGTTCTGTGACGGGACAACGTGTTCCTGGCGTGGAGACCATGTTCTGTGACGGTATAACGGGTTCGCAGCGTGGAGACCCTGTTCTGTGACGGGACAAGGCGTTCCCTGCGTGGAGACCCTGTTCTGTGACGGGACAACTGGTTCTCTGCCAGGAGACCCTGTTCGGTGGCGGGAGAACGGTTTCCCTGTGTGGTGACACTCTTCTGTGACGGGACAACGGGTTCCCAGCATGGAGACCCAGTTCTGTGATGAGACAACGGGTTCCCAGCGTGGAGACCCTGTTCTGTGATGGGACAACGGGTTCCCTGCGTGGAGACCCTGTTCTGTGACGACACAACGGGTTCCCTGCGTGGAGACCCTTTTCTATGGCAGGACAGCGGGTTCCCTGCGTGGAGAACCTATTCTGTGTCAGGACAACTGGCTCCTTGCCTGGAGAACCTGTTCTGTGACGGGACAACGGGTTCCCTGCGTGGTGACACTCTTCTGTGACGGGACAACGGGTTCCCAGCATGGAGACCCTGTTCTGTGATGAGACAACGGGTTCCCAGCGTGGAGACCCTGTTCTGTGACGGGACAACCGGTTCCCTGACTGGAGAACCTGTTCTGCGACGGGACAAAGAGTTCCCTGCGTGGAGACCCTGTTCTGTAACGGGAGAAGTGGTTCCCTGCGTGGAGACCATGTTCTGTGATGGGACAAGGTGTTCCCTGCGTGGAGATCCTGTTCTGTGAAGATACAGCGGCTTCCCAGCGTGGAGACCCTGTTCTGTGATGGGACAACGGGTTCCCTGCATGGAAATCCTGTTCTGTGACGGGACAAGGGGTTCCCTGCGTGAAGACCCTGTCCTGTGACGGGACTACGGGTTCCCTGCATGGAGACCCTGTTCCGTGTCGTTGCAAGGGTTTCCCAGCGTGGAGACCCTGTTCTGTGACGAGACAACGGGTTCCCTGCGTGGAGACCCTGTTCTGTGACGGGACAACGGGTTCCTTGCGTGGAGACACTGTTCTGTGAAGGGACAAGTGGTTTCCTGTGTGGAGACCCTGTTCTGTGACGGGACAAGGTGTTCCCTGCCTGGAGACCCTGTTCTGTGACGGGACAACGGGTTTCCTGCGTGGAAATCCTTTTCTTTGACAGGACAACGGGTTCCCTGCATGGAGACCCTGTTCTGTGACGGGACAACATGTTCCCTGCCTGGAGACCCTGTTCTGTGATGGGACAACGGGTTCGCTGCGTGGAGAACCTGTTCTGTGACGGGACAAAGGTTTCCCTGCATGGAGACCCTGATCCGTGACGGTACAAGGGGTTCCCAGCGTGGAGACCCTGTTCTGCGACGGGACAACGGGTTCCCTGCGTGGAGACCCTGTTCCGTGATGGGACAAAGGGTTCCCTGCCAGGAGACCCTGTTCTGTGACGGGACAACGGGTTTCCTGCGTGGAGACCCTGTTCTGCGACGGGACAACGGGTTCCCTGCCTGGAGACCCTGTTCTGTGATGGGACAACGGGTTCCCTGTGTGGAGACCCTGTTCCGTGATGGGACAAAGGTTTCCCTGCCAGGAGACCCTGTTCTGTGACGGGACAACGGGTTCCTGGCGTGGAGACCATGTTCTGTGACGGGATAAAGGGTTCCCAGCGTGGAGACCCTGTTCTGTGACGGGACAATGGGTTCCCTGCGTGGAGACCCTGTTCTGTGACGGGACAACTGGTTCTCTGCCAGGAGACCCTGTTCGGTGGCGGGAGAACGGGTTCCCTGCGTGGTGACACTCTTCTGTGACGGGACAACGGGTTCCCAGCATGGAGACCCTGTTCTGTGACAAGACAACGGGTTCCCTGCGTGGAGACCCTGTTCTGTGATGGGACAACAGGTTCCCTGCGTGGAGACCCTGTTCCGTGATGGGACAAAGGGTTCCCTGCGCGGAGACCCTGTTCTGTGACGGGACAACGTGTTCCTGGCGTGGAGACCATGTTCTGTGACGGTATAACGGGTTCGCAGCGTGGAGACCCTGTTCTGTGACGGGACAAGGCGTTCCCTGCGTGGAGACCCTGTTCTGTGACGGGACAACTGGTTCTCTGCCAGGAGACCCTGTTCGGTGGCGGGAGAACGGTTTCCCTGTGTGGTGACACTCTTCTGTGACGGGACAACGGGTTCCCAGCATGGAGACCCAGTTCTGTGATGAGACAACGGGTTCCCAGCGTGGAGACCCTGTTCTGTGATGGGACAACGGGTTCCCTGCGTGGAGACCCTGTTCTGTGATGAGACAACGGGTTCCCTGCGTGGAGACCCTTTTCTATGGCAGGACAGCGGGTTCCCTGCGTGGAGAACCTATTCTGTGACAGGACAACTGGCTCCTTGCCTGGAGAACCTGTTCTGTGACGGGACAACGGGTTCCCTGCGTGGTGACCCTGTTCTGTGACGGGACAACGGGTTCCATGCGTGGAGACCCTGTTCTGTGACGGGACAAGGGGTTCCCTGCGTGGAGGCCCTGTTCTGTGACGGGACAACGGGTTCCCTGCGTGGAGAACCTGTTCTGTGACGGGACAATGGGCTCCATGCGTGGAGACCCTGTTCTGTGACGGGACAAGGGGTTCCCTGCGTGGAGGCCCTGTTCTGTGACGGGACAACGGGTTCCCTGCGTGGAGAACCTGTTCTGTGACGGGACAATGGGCTCCATGCCTGGAGACCCTGTTCTGTGACGGGACAACGGGTTCCGTGCGTGGAGACCCGGTTCTGTGATAGGACAATGAGTTCCCTGCCAGGAGACCCTGTTCTGTGACGGGACAACGGGTTCCCTGCCTAGAGACCCTGTTCTGTCCCGAGACAACGGGTTCCCAGCGTGGAGAACCTGTTCTGTGATGGGACGATGGGTTCCCTGTCTGGCGACCCTGTTCTGTGACGGCACAAAGGTTTCCCTGCCTTTAGATCCTGTTCTGAGAAGGGACAACGGGTTCCAAGCGTGGAGACCCTCTTCGGCGACGGGAGAAGGGTTTCTCTGTCTCGTGACCCTGTTATGTAACGGGACAATGGGTTCCCTGCGTGGAGACCCTGTTCTGTGACGGGACAAGGGGTTCCCTGCGCGGAGACCCTTTTCTGTGACGGGACAAGGGGTTCCCTGTGTGGAGACCCTGTTCTGTGACGGGACAACGGGTTCCCTGCGTGGAGACCCTGTTCCGTGACGGAACAACGGGTTCCCTGCCTGGAGACCCTGTTCAGTGACGGGAGAAGGGGTTCCTTGCGTGGAGACACTGTTCTGTGACGGGACAAGTGGTTTCCTGTGTGGAGACCCAGCTCTGTGACGGGACAAGGGGTTCCCTGCCTGGAGACCCTGTTCTGTGAAGGGACAACGGGTTCCCAGCGTGGAAATCCTGTTCTTTGACAGGACAACGGGTTCCCTGCATGGAGACCCTGTTCTGTGACGGGACAACGGGTTCCCAGCATGGAGACCCTGTTCTGTGATGGGACAAAGGGTTCCCTGCGTGGAGACCCTGTTCTGCGACGGGACAACGGGTTCCCTGTGTGGAGACCCTGTTCGGTGACGGGACAACGGGTTCCCTGCCTGGAGACCCTATTCGGAGACGGGACAACGGGTTCCTGGCGTGGAGACCATGTTTTGTGACGGGATAACGGGTTCCCAGCGTGGAGACACTTTTCTGTGACTGGACAAGGGGTTCCCTGCGTGGAGACCCTGTTCTGTGACGGGAGAACGGGTTCCCTGTCAGGAGACCCTGTTCGGTGGCGGGAGAACGGGTTCCCTGCTTGGTGACACTCTTCTGTGATGGGACAACGGGTTCCCAGCATGGAGACCCTGTACTGTGACGAGACAACGGGTTCCCAGCGTGGAGACCCTGTTCTGTGATGGGACAACGGGTTCCCCGCATGGAAATCCTGTTCTGTGACGGGACAAGGGGTTCCCTGCGTGAAGACCCTGTCCTGTGGCGGGACAACGGGTTCCCTGCATGGAGACCCTGTTCCGTGTCGGGGCAAGGGTTTCCCAGCGTGGAGACCCTGTTCTGTGACGAGACAATGGGTTCCCTGCGTGGAGACCCTGTTCTGTGACGGGACAACGGGTTCCTTGCGTGGAGACACTGTTCTGTGATGGGACAACGGGTTTCCCAGCGTGGAGACCCTGTTCTGTGACGGGACAACGGGTTCCCTGCCTGGAGACCCTGTTCTGCGACGGGACAACGTGTTCCCTGCCTGGAGACCCTGTTCCGTGATGGGACAAAGGTTTCCCTGCCAGGAGACCCTGTTCTGTGACGGGACAACGGGTTCCTGGCGTGGAGACCATGTTCTGTGACGGGATAAAGTTTTCCCAGCGTGGAGACCCTGTTCTGTGACGGGACAATGGGTTCCCTGCGTGGAGACCCTGTTCTGTGACGGGACAACTGGTTCTCTGCCAGGAGACCCTGTTCGGTGGCGGGAGAACGGGTTCCCTGCGTGGTGACACTCTTCTGTGACGGGACAACGGGTTCCCAGCATGGAGACCCTGTTCTGTGATGAGACAACGGGTTCCCAGCGTGGAGACCCTGTTCTGTGATGGGACAAAGGGTTCCCTGCGTGGAGACCCTGTTCTGCGACGGGACAACGGGTTCCCTGTGTAGAGACCCTGTTCTGTGACGGGACAACGGGTTCCCTGCCTGGAGACCCTGTTCGGAGACGGGACAACGGGTTCCTGGTGTGGAGAATTTGTTCTGTGACGGGATAACGGGTTCCCAGCGTGGAGACACTTTTCTGTGACGGGACAAGGGGTTCCCTGCGTGGAGACCCTGTTCTGTGACGGGACAACGGGTTCCCTGTCAGGAGACCCTGTTCGGTGGCGGGAGAACGGGTTCCCTGCTTGGTGACACTCTTCTGTGACAGGACAACGGGTTCCCAGCATGGAGACCCTGTTCTGTGACGAGACAAAGGGTTCCCAGCGTGGAGACCCTGTTCTGTGATGGGACAACGGGTTCCCTGCATGGAAATCCTGTTCTGTGACGGGACAAGGGGTTCCCTGCGTGAAAACCCTGTCCTGTGGCGGGACAACGGGTTCCCTGCATGGAGACCCTGTTCCGTGTCGGGGCAAGGGTTTCCCAGCGTGGAGACCCTGTTCTGTGACGAGACAACGGGTTCCCTGCGTGGAGACCCTGTTCTGTGACGGGACAACGGGTTCCTTGCGTGGAGACACTGTTCTGTGAAGGGACAACGGGTTTCCTGCGTGGAGACCCTGTTCTGTGACGGGACAAGGGGTTCCCTGCCTGGAGACCCTGTTCTGTGGCGGGACAACGGGTTTCCTGCATGGAAATCCTTTTCTTTGACAGGACAACGGGTTCCCTGCATGGAGACCCTGTTCTGTGACGGGACAACATGTTCCCTGCCTGGAGACCCTGTTCTGTGATGGGACAACGGGTTCGCTGCGTGGAGAACCTGTTCTGTGACGGGACAAAGGTTTCCCTGCATGGAGACCCTGATCCGTGACGGTACAAGGGGTTCCCAGCGTGGAGACCCTGTTCTGCGACGGGACAACGGGTTCCCTGCGTGGAGACCCTGTTCCGTGATGGGACAAAGGGTTCCCTGCCAGGAGACCCTGTTCTGTGACGGGACAACGGGTTTCCTGCGTGGAGACCATGTTCTGTGACGAAGAGAAGGGGTTCCCTGCCTGGAGACCCTGTTCTGTGATGGGACAACGGGTTCCCTGTGTGGAGACCCTGTTCCGTGATGGGACAAAGGTTTCCCTGCCAGGAGACCCTGTTCTGTGACGGGACAACGGGTTCCTGGCGTGGAGACCATGTTCTGTGACGGGATAAAGGGTTCCCAGCGTGGAGACCCTGTTCTGTGACGGGACAATGGGTTCCCTGCGTGGAGACCCTGTTCTGTGACGGGACAACTGGTTCTCTGCCAGGAGACCCTGTTCGGTGGCGGGAGAACGGGTTCCCTGCGTGGTGACACTCTTCTGTGACGGGACAACGGGTTCCCAGCATGGAGACCCTGTTCTGTGACAAGACAACGGGTTCCCTGCCTTTAGACCCTGTTCTGTGACGGGACAACGGGTTCCCAGCATGGAGACCCTGTTCTGTGATGAGACAACGGGTTCCCAGCGTGGAGACCCTGTTCTGTGATGGGACAAAGGGTTCCCTGCGCGGAGACCCTGTTCTGTGACGGGACAACGTGTTCCTGGCGTGGAGACCATGTTCTGTGACGGTATAACGGGTTCCCAGCGTGGAGACCCTGTTCTGTGACGGGACAAGGCGTTCCCTGCGTGGAGACCCCGTTCTGTGACGGGACAACTGGTTCTCTGCCAGGAGACCCTGTTCGGTGGCGGGAGAACGGGTTCCCTGTGTGGTGACACTCTTCTGTGACGGGACAACGGGTTCCCAGCATGGAGACCCAGTTCTGTGATGAGACAACGGGTTCACAGCGTGGAGACCCTGTTCTGTGATGGGACAACGGGTTCCCTGCGTGGAGACCCTGTTCTGTGACGGGACAAGGGGTTCCCTGCGCGGAGACCCTGTTCTGTGACGGGACAAGGGGTTCCCTGCCTGGAGATCCTGTCCTGTGACGGGAGGAGGGGTTCCCTGACTGGAGACCCTGTTCTGTGATGGGACAAGGGGTTCCCTGTGTGGAGAACCTGTTCCGTGACGGGGCAAGGGTTTCCCAGCCTGGAGACCCTATTCTTTGACGGGACAACGGGTTCCCTGCGTGGAGACCCTGCTCTGTGACTTGACGAGGGTTTCCCTGCCTGGAGACCCTGTTCTGTGAAGGGACAACGGGTTCCCTGCCTGGAGACCCTGTTCTGTGACGGGACAACGGGTTCCCAGCATGGAGACCCTGTTCTGTGACGGGACAACGGGTTCCCTGCGTGAAGACCCTGTTCGGAGACGGGACAACGGGTTCCCTGCCTGGAGACCCTGTTCTGTGACGACACAACGGGTTCCCTGCGTGGAGACCCTGTTCTGTGACGGGACAACGGGTTCCCAGCATGGAGACCCTGTTCTGTGATGGGACAAAGGTTTCCCTGCCTGGAGACCCTGTTCTGCGACGGGACAACGGGTTCCCTGCGTGGAGACCCTGTTCCGTGACGGGACAAGGGTTTCCCTGCGTGGAGACCCTGTTCAGTGACGGGACAACGGGTTCCCTGTGTGGAGAACCTGTTCTGTGACGGGACAACGGGTTCCCTGCCTGGAGACCCTGTTCTGTGACGGGACAACGGGTTCCTGGCGTGGATTCCATGTTCTGTGACGGGATAACGGGTTCCCTGCGTGGAGACACTTTTCTGTGACGGGACAAGGGATTCCCTGCGTGGAGACCCTGTTCTGTGACGGGACAACTGGTTCCCTGTCAGGAGACCCTGTTCGGTGGCGGGAGAACGGGTTCCCTGCTTGGTGACACTCTTCTGTGAAGGGAGAACGGGTTCCCAGCATGGAGACCCTGTTCTGTGACAAGACAACGGGTTCCCTGCATGGAGACCCTGTTCTGTGACGGGACAAGGGGTTCCCTGCGTGGAGACCCTGTTCTGTGACGGGACAAAGGGTTCCCAGCGTGGAAATCCTGTTCTTTGACAGGACAACGGGTTCCCTGCGTGGAGACCCTGGTTTGTGACAGGACAACGGGTTCCCTGTGTATAGACCCTGTTCTGAGACGGGACAACGGGTTCTCGGTCTGGTGACCCTGTTCTGTGAAGGGACAAAGGGTTCCCTGCATGGACACCTTGCTCTGTGACTTGACAAGGGTTTCCATGCCTGGTGACCCTGTTCTGTGATGGCAAAACGGGTTCCCAGCGTGGAGACCCTGTTCTGTGACGGGACAACGGGTTCCCTGCATGGAGACCCTGTTCTGTGATGAGACAACGGGTTACCTGCGTGGAGACCCTTTTCTATGGCAGGACAGCGGGTTCCCTGCGTGGAGAACCTATTCTGTGACAGGACAACTGGCTCCTTGCCTGGAGAACCTGTTCTGTGACGGGACAACGGGTTCCCTGCGTGGTGACCCTGTTCTGTGACGGGACAACGGGTTCCATGCGTGGAGACCCTGTTCTGTGACGGGACAAGGGGTTCCCTGCGTGGAGGCCCTGTTCTGTGACGGGACAACGGGTTCCCTGCGTGGAGAACCTGTTCTGTGACGGGACAATGGGCTCCATGCGTGGAGACCCTGTTCTGTGACGGGACAAGGGGTTCCCTGCGTGGAGGCCCTGTTCTGTGACGGGACAACGGGTTCCCTGCGTGGAGAACCTGTTCTGTGACGGGACAATGGGCTCCATGCCTGGAGACCCTGTTCTGTGATGGGACAACGGGTTCCCTGCGTGGAGACCCTGTTCTGTGACGGGACAAGGGGTTCCCAGCGCGGAGACCCTTTTCTGTGACGGGACAAGGGGTTCCCTGTGTGGAGACCCTGTTCTGTGACGGCAAAACGGGTTCCCTGCGTGGAGACCCTGTTCTGTGACGGAACAACGGGTTCCCTGCCTGGAGACCCTGTTCAGTGAAGGGAGAAGGGGTTCCTTGCGTGGAGACACTGTTCTGTGACGGGACAAGTGGTTTCCTGTGTGGAGACCCAGCTCTGTGACGGGACAAGGGGTTCCCTGCCTGGAGACCCTGTTCTGTGAAGGGACAACGGGTTCCCAGCGTGGAAATCCTGTTCTTTGACAGGACAACGGGTTCCCTGCATGGAGACCCTGTTCTGTGACGGGACAATGGGTTCCCAGCATGGAGACCCTGTTCTGTGATGGGACAAAGGGTTCCCTGCGTGGAGACCCTGTTCCGTGATGGGACAAAGTTTTCCCTGCCAGGAGACCCTGTTCTGTGACGGGACAACGGGTTCCTGGCGTGGAGACCATGTTCTGTGACGGGATAAAGGGTTCCAGCGTGGAGACCCTGTTCTGTGACGGGACAATGGGTTCCCTGCGTGGAGACCCTGTTCTGTGACGGGACAACTGGTTCTCTGCCAGGAGACCCTGTTCGGTGGCGGGAGAACGGGTTCCCTGCGTGGTGACACTCTTCTGTGACGGGACAACGGGTTCCCAGCATGGAGACCCTGTTCTGTGATGAGACAACGGGTTCCCAGCGTGGAGACCCTGTTCTGTGATGGGACAACGGGTTCCCTGCGTGGAGACCCTGTTCTGTGACGGGACAAGGGGTTCCCTGCGTGGAGACCCTGTTCTGTGACGGGACAACGGGTTCCCTGCCTGGAGACCCTGTTCTGTGACGGGACAACGGGTTCCCTGCCTGGAGACCCTGTTCTGTAACGGGACAACGGGTTCCCTGCGTGTAGACCCTGTTCCGTGACGGGACAACGGGTTCCCTGCGTGGAGAACATGTTCTGTGACGGGACAAGTGGTTTCCTGTGTGGCGACCCAGCTCTGTGACGGGACAAGGGTTTCCCTGCCTGGAGACCCTGTTCTGTGAAGGGACAACGGGTTCCCAGCGTGGAAATCCTGTTCTTTGACAGGACAACGGGTTCCCTGCATGGAGACCCTGTTCTGTGACGGGACAACGGGTTCCCAGCATGGAGACCCTGTTCTGTGATGGGACAAAGGGTTCCCTGCGTGGAGACCCTGTTCTGCGACGGGACAACGGGTTCCCTGGGTAGAGACCCTGTTCTGTGACGGGACAACGGGTTCCCTGCCTGGAGACCCTGTTCGGAGACGGGACAACGGGTTCCTGGTGTGGAGACCTTGTTCTGTGACGGGATAACGGGTTCCCAGCGTGGAGACACTTTTCTGTGACGGGACAAGGGGTTCCCTGCGTGGAGACCCTGTTCTGTGACGGGAGAACGGGTTCCCTGTCAGGAGACCCTGTTCGGTGGCGGGAGAACGGGTTCCCTGCTTGGTGACACTCTTCTGTGACAGGACAACGGGTTCCCAGCATGGAGACCCTGTTCTGTGACGAGACAACGGGTTCCCAGCGTGGAGACCCTGTTCTGTGATGGGACAACGGATTCCCTGCATGGAAATCCTGTTCTGTGACGGGACAAGGGGTTCCCTGCGTAAAAACCCTGTCCTGTGGCGGGACAACGGGTTCCCTGCATGGAGACCCTGTTCCGTGTCGGGGCAAGGGTTTCCCAGCGTGGAGACCCTGTTCTGTGACGAGACAACGGGTTCCCTGCGTGGAGACCCTGTTCTGTGACGGGACAACGGGTTCCTTGCGTGGAGACACTGTTCTGTGAAGGGACAACGGGTTTCCTGCGTGGAGACCCTGTTCTGTGACGGGACAAGGGGTTCCCTGCCTGGAGACCCTGTTCTGTGACGGGACAACGGGTTTCCTGCGTGGAAATCCTTTTCTTTGACAGGACAACGGGTTCCCTGCATGGAGACCCTGTTCTGTGACGGGACAAAGGTTTCCCTGCATGGAGACCCTGATCCGTGACGGGACAAGGGTTTCCCAGCGTGGAGACCCTGTTCTGCGACGGGACAACGGGTTCCCAGCGTGGAGACCCTGTTCCGTGATGGGACAAAGGGTTCCCTGCGTGGAGACGCTGTTCTGTGACGGGACAACGGGTTTCCTGCGTGGAGACCCTGTTCTGTGACGGGAGAAGGGGTTCCCTGCGTGGAGGCCCTGTTCTGTGACGGGACAACGGGTTCCCTGCGTGGAGAACCTGTTCTGTGACGGGACAATGGGCTCCATGCGTGGAGACCCTGTTCTGTGACGGGACAAGGGGTTCCCTGCGTGGAGGCCCTGTTCTGTGACGGGACAACGGGTTCCCTGCGTGGAGAACCTGTTCTGTGACGGGACAATGGGCTCCATGCCTGGAGACCCTGTTCTGTGACGGGACAACGGGTTTCCTGCGTGGAGACCCTGTTCTGTGACGGGACAACTGGCTCCGTGCGTGGAGACCCGGTTCTGTGATAGGACAACGAGTTCCCTGCCAGGAGACCCTGTTCTGTGACGGGACAAGGGGTTCCCTGCGTGGAGACCCTGTTCTGTGACGGGACAACGGGTTCCCTGCCTGGAGACCCTGTTCTGTCTCGAGACAACGGGTTCCCAGCGTGGAGAACCTGTTCTGTGATGGGACGATGGGTTCCCTGTCTGGCGACCCTGTTCTGTGACGGCACAAAGGTTTCCCTGCCTTTAGATCCTGTTCTGAGAAGGGACAACGGGTTCCCAGCGTGGAGACCCTCTTCGGCGACGGGAGAAGGGTTTCTCTGTCTCGTGACCCTGTTATGTAACGGGACAATGGGTTCCCTGCGTGGAGACCCTGTTCTGTGACGGGACAAGGGGTTCCCTGCATGGAGACCCTTTTCTGTGACGGGACAAGGGGTTCCCTGTGTGGAGACCCTGTTCTGTGACGGGACAACGGGTTCCCTGCGTGGAGACCCTGTTCCGTGACGGAACAACGGGTTCCCTGCCTGGAGACCCTGTTCAGTGACGGGAGAAGGGGTTCCTTGCGTGGAGACACTGTTCTGTGACGGGACAAGTGGTTTCCTGTGTGGAGACCCAGCTCTGTGACGGGACAAGGGGTTCCCTGCCTGGAGACCCTGTTCTGTGAAGGGACAACGGGTTCCCAGCGTGGAAATCCTGTTCTTTGACAGGACAACGGGTTCCCTGCAGGGAGACCCTGTTCTGTGACGGGACAACGGGTTCCCAGCATGGAGACCCTGTTCTGTGATGGGACAAAGGGTTCCCTGCGTGGAGACCCTGTTCTGCGACGGGACAACGGGTTCCCTGTGTGGAGACCCTGTTCGGTGACGGGACAACGGGTTCCCTGCCTGGAGACCCTATTCGGAGACAGGACAACGGGTTCCTGGCGTGGAGACCATGTTTTGTGATGGGATAACGGGTTCCTTGCGTGGAGACACTGTTCTGTGATGGGACAACGGGTTTCCCAGCGTGGAGACCCCGTTCTGTGACGGGACAACGGGTTCCCTGCCTGGAGACCCTGTTCTGCGACGGGACAACGTGTTCCCTGCCTGGAGACCCTGTTCCGTGATGGGACAAAGGTTTCCCTGCCAGGAGACCCTGTTCTGTGACGGGACAACGGGTTCCTGGCGTGGAGACCATGTTCTGTGACGGGATAAAGGGTTCCCAGCGTGGAGACCCTGTTCTGTGACGGGACAATGGGTTCCCTGCGTGGAGACCCTGTTCTGTGACGGGACAACTGGTTCTCTGCCAGGAGACCCTGTTCTGTGGCGGGAGAACGGGTTCCCTGCTTGGTGACACTCTTCTGTGACAGGACAACGGGTTCCCAGCATGGAGACCCTGTTCTGTGACGAGACAACGGGTTCCCAGCGTGGAGACCCTGTTCTGTGATGGGACAACGGGTTCCCTGCATGGAAATCCTGTTCTGTGACGGGACAAGGGGTTCCCTGCGTGAAAACCCTGTCCTGTGGCGGGACAACGGGTTCCCTGCATGGAGACCCTGTTCCGTGTCGGGGCAAGGGTTTCCCTGCGTGGAGACCCTGTTCTGTGACGAGACAACGGGTTCCCTGCGTGGAGACCCTGTTCTGTGACGGGACAACGGGTTCCTTGCGTGGAGACACTGTTCTGTGAAGGGACAACGGGTTTCCTGCGTGGAGACCCTGTTCTGTGACGGGACAAGGGGTTCCCTGCCTGGAGACCCTGTTCTGTGACGGGACAACGGGTTTCCTGCATGGAAATCCTTTTCTTTGACAGGACAACGGGTTCCCTGCATGGAGACCCTGTTCTGTGACGGGACAACATGTTCCCTGCCTGGAGACCCTGTTCTGTGATGGGACAACGGGTTCGCTGCGTGGAGAACCTGTTCTGTGACGGGACAAAGGTTTCCCTGCATGGAGACCCTGATCCGTGACGGGACAAGGGGTTCCCAGCGTGGAGACCCTGTTCTGCGACGGGACAACGGGTTCCCTGCGTGGAGACCCTGTTCCGTGATGGGACAAAGGGTTCCCTGCCAGGAGACCCTGTTCTGTGACGGGACAACGGGTTTCCTGCGTGGAGACCATGTTCTGTGACGAAGAGAAGGGGTTCCCTGCCTGGAGACCCTGTTCTGTGATGGGACAACGGGTTCCCTGTGTGGAGACCCTGTTCCGTGATGGGACAAAGGTTTCCCTGCCAGGAGACCCTGTTCTGTGACGGGACAACGGGTTCCTGGCGTGGAGACCATGTTCTGTGACGGGATAAAGGGTTCCCAGCGTGGAGACCCTGTTCTGTGACGGGACAATGGGTTCCCTGCGTGGAGACCCTGTTCTGTGACGGGACAACTGGTTCTCTGCCAGGAGACCCTGTTCGGTGGCGGGAGAACGGGTTCCCTGCGTGGTGACACTCTTCTGTGACGGGACAACGGGTTCCCTGCGTGGAGAACCTGTTCTGTGACGGGACAATGGGCTCCATGCGTGGAGACCCTGTTCTGTGACGGGACAAGGGGTTCCCTGCCTGGAGGCCCTGTTCTGTGACGGGACAACGGGTTCCCTGCGTGGAGAACCTGTTCTGTGACGGGACAATGGGCTCCATGCCTGGAGACCCTGTTCTGTGACGGGACAACGGGTTTCCTGCGTGGAGACCCTGTTCTGTGACGGGACAACTGGCTCCGTGCGTGGAGACCCGGTTCTGTGATAGGACAACGAGTTCCCTGCCAGGAGACCCTGTTCTGTGACGGGACAAGGGGTTCCCTGCGTGGAGACCCTGTTCTGTGACGGGACAACGGGTTCCCTGCCTGGAGACCCTGTTCTGTCTCGAGACAACGGGTTCCCAGCGTGGAGAACCTGTTCTGTGATGGGACGATGGGTTCCCTGTCTGGCGACCCTGTTCTGTGACGGCACAAAGGTTTCCCTGCCTTTAGATCCTGTTCTGAGAAGGGACAACGGGTTCCCAGCGTGGAGACCCTCTTCGGCGACGGGAGAAGGGTTTCTCTGTCTCGTGACCCTGTTATGTAACGGGACAATGGGTTCCCTGCGTGGAGACCCTGTTCTGTGACGGGACAAGGGGTTCCCTGCGCGGAGACCCTTTTCTGTGACGGGACAAGGGGTTCCCTGTGTGGAGACCCTGTTCTGTGACGGGACAACGGGTTCCCTGCGTGGAGACCCTGTTCCATGACGGAACAACGGGTTCCCTGCCTGGAGACCCTGTTCAGTGACGGGAGAAGGGGTTCCTTGCGTGGAGACACTGTTCTGTGACGGGACAAGTGGTTTCCTGTGTGGAGACCCAGCTCTGTGACGGGACAAGGGGTTCCCTGCCTGGAGACCCTGTTCTGTGAAGGGACAACGGGTTCCCAGCGTGGAAATCCTGTTCTTTGACAGGACAACGGGTTCCCTGCATGGAGACCCTGTTCTGTGACGGGACAACGGGTTCCCAGCATGGAGACCCTGTTCTGTGATGGGACAAAGGGTTCCCTGCGTGGAGACCCTGTTCTGCGACGGGACAACGGGTTCCCTGTGTGGAGACCCTGTTCGGTGACGGGACAACGGGTTCCCTGCCTGGAGACCCTATTCGGAGACAGGACAACGGGTTCCTGGCGTGGAGACCATGTTTTGTGATGGGATAACGGGTTCCCAGCGTGGAGACACTTTTCTGTGACTGGACAAGGGGTTCCCTGCGTGGAGACCCTGTTCTGTGACGGGAGAACGGGTTCCCTGTCAGGAGACCCTGTTCGGTGGCGGGAGAACGGGTTCCCTGCTTGGTGACACTATTCTGTGATGGGACAACGGGTTCCCAGCATGGAGACCCTGTTCTGTGACGAGACAACGGGTTCCCAGCGTGGAGACCCTGTTCTGTGATGGGACAACGGGTTCCCTGCCTGGAGACCCTGTTCTGCGACGGGACAACGTGTTCCCTGCCTGGAGACCCTGTTCCGTGATGGGACAAAGGTTTCCCTGCCAGGAGACCCTGTTCTGTGACGGGACAACGGGTTCCTGGCGTGGAGACCATGTTCTGTGACGGGATAAAGGGTTCCCAGCGTGGAGACCCTGTTCTGTGACGGGACAATGGGTTCCCTGCGTGGAGACCCTGTTCTGTGACGGGACAACTGGTTCTCTGCCAGGAGACCCTGTTCGGTGGCGGGAGAACGGGTTCCCTGCTTGGTGACACTCTTCTGTGACAGGACAACGGGTTCCCAGCATGGAGACCCTGTTCTGTGACGAGACAACGGGTTCCCAGCGTGGAGACCCTGTTCTGTGATGGGACAACGGGTTCCCTGCATGGAAATCCTGTTCTGTGACGGGACAAGGGGTTCCCTGCGTGAAAACCCTGTCCTGTGGCGGGACAACGGGTTCCCTGCATGGAGACCCTGTTCCGTGTCGGGGCAAGGGTTTCCCTGCGTGGAGACCCTGTTCTGTGACGAGACAACGGGTTCCCTGCGTGGAGACCCTGTTCTGTGACGGGACAACGGGTTCCTTGCGTGGAGACACTGTTCTGTGAAGGGACAACGGGTTTCCTGCGTGGAGACCCTGTTCTGTGACGGGACAAGGGGTTCCCTGCCTGGAGACCCTGTTCTGTGACGGGACAACGGGTTTCCTGCATGGAAATCCTTTTCTTTGACAGGACAACGGGTTCCCTGCATGGAGACCCTGTTCTGTGACGGGACAACATGTTCCCTGCCTGGAGACCCTGTTCTGTGATGGGACAACGGGTTCGCTGCGTGGAGAACCTGTTCTGTGACGGGACAAAGGTTTCCCTGCATGGAGACCCTGATCCGTGACGGTACAAGGGGTTCCCAGCGTGGAGACCCTGTTCTGCGACGGGACAACGGGTTCCCTGCGTGGAGACCCTGTTCCGTGATGGGACAAAGGGTTCCCTGCCAGGAGACCCTGTTCTGTGACGGGACAACGGGTTTCCTGCGTGGAGACCCTGTTCTGTGACGAAGAGAAGGGGTTCCCTGCCTGGAGACCCTGTTCTGTGATGGGACAACGGGTTCCCTGTGTGGAGACCCTGTTCCGTGATGGGACAAAGGTTTCCCTGCCAGGAGACCCTGTTCTGTGACGGGACAACGGGTTCCTGGCGTGGAGACCATGTTCTGTGACGGGATAAAGGGTTCCCAGCGTGGAGACCCTGTTCTGTGACGGGACAATGGGTTCCCTGCGTGGAGACCCTGTTCTGTGACGGGACAACTGGTTCTCTGCCAGGAGACCCTGTTCGGTGGCGGGAGAACGGGTTCCCTGCGTGGTGACACTCTTCTGTGACGGGACAACGGGTTCCCAGCATGGAGACCCTGTTCTGTGACAAGACAACGGGTTCCCTGCGTGGAGACCCTGTTCTGTGATGGGACAACAGGTTCCCTGCGTGGAGACCCTGTTCCGTGATGGGACAAAGGGTTCCCTGCGCGGAGACCCTGTTCTGTGACGGGACAACGTGTTCCTGGCGTGGAGACCATGTTCTGTGACGGTATAACGGGTTCCCAGCGTGGAGACCCTGTTCTGTGACGGGACAAGGCGTTCCCTGCGTGGAGACCCTGTTCTGTGACGGGACAACTGGTTCTCTGCCAGGAGACCCTGTTCGGTGGCGGGAGAACGGGTTCCCTGTGTGGTGACACTCTTCTGTGACGGGACAACGGGTTCCCAGCATGGAGACCCAGTTCTGTGGTGAGACAACGGGTTCACAGCGTGGAGACCCTGTTCTGTGATGGGACAACGGGTTCCCGGCGTGGAGACCCTGTTCTGTGACGGGACAAGGGGTTCCCTGCGCGGAGACCCTGTTCTGTGACGGGACAAGGGGTTCCCTGCCTGGAGATCCTGTCCTGTGACGGGAGGAGGGGTTCCCTGACTGGAGACCCTGTTCTGTGACGGGACAACGGGTTCCCTGAGTGAAGACCCTGTTCGGAGACGGGACAACGGGTTCCCTGCCTGGAGACCCTGTTCTGTGACGACACAACGGGTTCCCTGCGTGGAGACCCTGTTCTGTGACTTGACGAGGGTTTCCCTGCCTGGAGACCCTGTTCTGTGAAGGGACAACGGGTTCCCTGCCTGGAGACCCTGTTCTGTGACGGGACAACGGGTTCCCTGCCTGGAGACCCTGTTCTGTGACGGGACAACGGGTTCCCTGAGTGAAGACCCTGTTCGGAGACGGGACAACGGGTTCCCTGCCTGGAGACCCTGTTCTGTGACGACACAACGGGTTCCCTGCGTGGAGACCCTGTTCTGTGACGGGACAACGGGTTCCCAGCATGGAGACCCTGTTCTGTGATGGGACAAAGGTTTCCCTGCCTGGAGACCCTGTTCTGCGACGGGACAACGGGTTCCCTGCGTGGAGACCCTGTTCCGTGACGGGACAAGGGTTTCCCTGCGTGGAGACCCTGTTCAGTGACGGGACAACGGGTTCCCTGTGTGGAGAACCTGTTCTGTGACGGGACAAAGGGTTCCCTGCCTGGAGACCCTGTTCTGTGACGGGACAACGGGTTCCTGGCGTGGATTCCATGTTCTGTGACGGGATAACGGGTTCCCTGCGTGGAGACACTTTTCTGTGACGGGACAAGGGGTTCCCTGCGTGGAGACCCTGTTCTGTGACGGGACAACTGGTTCCCTGTCAGGAGACCCTGTTCGGTGGCGGGAGAACGGGTTCCCTGCTTGGTGACACTCTTCTGTGAAGGGACAACGGGTTCCCAGCATGGAGACCCTGTTCTGTGACAAGACAACGGGTTCCCTGCGTGGAGACCCTGTTCTGTGACGGGACAAGGGGTTCCCTGCATGGAGACCCTGTTCTGTGACGACACAACGGGTTCCCTGCATGGAGACCCTGTTCTGTGACGGGACAAGGGGTTCCCTGCGTGGAGACCCTGTTCTGTGACGGGACAAAGGGTTCCCAGCGTGGAAATCCTGTTCTTTGACAGGACAACGGGTTCCCTGCGTGGAGACCCTGGTTTGTGACGGGACAACGGGTTCCCTGTGTATAGACCCTGTTCTGAGACGGGACAACGGGTTCTCGGTCTGGTGACCCTGTTCTGTGAAGGGACAAAGGGTTCCCTGCATGGACACCTTGCTCTGTGACTTGACAAGGGTTTCCATGCCTGGTGACCCTGTTCTGTGACGGCAAAACGGGTTCCCTGCGTGGAGACCCTGTTCTGTGACGGGACAACGGGTTCCCTGCATGGAGACCCTGTTCTGTGATGAGACAACGGGTTCCCTGCGTGGAGACCCTTTTCTATGGCAGGACAGCGGGTTCCCTGCGTGGAAAACCTATTCTGTGACAGGACAACTGGCTCCTTGCCTGGAGAACCTGTTCTGTGACGGGACAACGGGTTCCCTGCGTGGTGACCCTGTTCTGTGACGGGACAACGGGTTCCATGCGTGGAGACCCTGTTCTGTGACGGGACAAGGGGTTCCCTGCGTGGAGGCCCTGTTCTGTGACGGGACAACGGGTTCCCTGCGTGGAGAACCTGTTCTGTGACGGGACAATGGGCTCCATGCGTGGAGACCCTGTTCTGTGACGGGACAAGGGGTTCCCTGCGTGGAGGCCCTGTTCTGTGACGGGACAACGGGTTCCCTGCGTGGAGAACCTGTTCTGTGACGGGACAATGGGCTCCATGCCTGGAGACCCTGTTCTGTGATGGGACAACGGGTTCCCTGCGTGGAGACCCTGTTCTGTGACGGGACAAGGGGTTCCCAGCGCGGAGACCCTTTTCTGTGACGGGACAAGGGGTTCCCTGTGTGGAGACCCTGTTCTGTGACGGCAAAACGGGTTCCCTGCGTGGAGACCCTGTTCTGTGACGGAACAACGGGTTCCCTGCCTGGAGACCCTGTTCAGTGAAGGGAGAAGGGGTTCCTTGCGTGGAGACACTGTTCTGTGACGGGACAAGTGGTTTCCTGTGTGGAGACCCAGCTCTGTGACGGGACAAGGGGTTCCCTGCCTGGAGACCCTGTTCTGTGAAGGGACAACGGGTTCCCAGCGTGGAAATCCTGTTCTTTGACAGGACAACGGGTTCCCTGCATGGAGACCCTGTTCTGTGACGGGACAATGGGTTCCCAGCATGGAGACCCTGTTCTGTGATGGGACAAAGGGTTCCCTGCGTGGAGACCCTGTTCCGTGATGGGACAAAGTTTTCCCTGCCAGGAGACCCTGTTCTGTGACGGGACAACGGGTTCCTGGCGTGGAGACCATGTTCTGTGACGGGATAAAGGGTTCCAGCGTGGAGACCCTGTTCTGTGACGGGACAATGGGTTCCCTGCGTGGAGACCCTGTTCTGTGACGGGACAACTGGTTCTCTGCCAGGAGACCCTGTTCGGTGGCGGGAGAACGGGTTCCCTGCGTGGTGACACTCTTCTGTGACGGGACAACGGGTTCCCAGCATGGAGACCCTGTTCTGTGATGAGACAACGGGTTCCCAGCGTGGAGACCCTGTTCTGTGATGGGACAACGGGTTCCCTGCGTGGAGACCCTGTTCTGTGACGGGACAAGGGGTTCCCTGCGTGGAGACCCTGTTCTGTGACGGGACAACGGGTTCCCTGCCTGGAGACCCTGTTCTGTGACGGGACAACGGGTTCCCTGCCTGGAGACCCTGTTCTGTAACGGGACAACGGGTTCCCTGCGTGTAGACCCTGTTCCGTGACGGGACAACGGGTTCCCTGCGTGGAGAACATGTTCTGTGACGGGACAAGTGGTTTCCTGTGTGGCGACCCAGCTCTGTGACGGGACAAGGGTTTCCCTGCCTGGAGACCCTGTTCTGTGAAGGGACAACGGGTTCCCAGCGTGGAAATCCTGTTCTTTGACAGGACAACGGGTTCCCTGCATGGAGACCCTGTTCTGTGACGGGACAACGGGTTCCCAGCATGGAGACCCTGTTCTGTGATGGGACAAAGGGTTCCCTGCGTGGAGACCCTGTTCTGCGACGGGACAACGGGTTCCCTGGGTAGAGACCCTGTTCTGTGACGGGACAACGGGTTCCCTGCCTGGAGACCCTGTTCGGAGACGGGACAACGGGTTCCTGGTGTGGAGACCTTGTTCTGTGACGGGATAACGGGTTCCCAGCGTGGAGACACTTTTCTGTGACGGGACAAGGGGTTCCCTGCGTGGAGACCCTGTTCTGTGACGGGAGAACGGGTTCCCTGTCAGGAGACCCTGTTCGGTGGCGGGAGAACGGGTTCCCTGCTTGGTGACACTCTTCTGTGACAGGACAACGGGTTCCCAGCATGGAGACCCTGTTCTGTGACGAGACAACGGGTTCCCA
This sequence comes from Amazona ochrocephala, assembly GCA_039720435.1. Classification (NCBI taxonomy): domain Eukaryota; kingdom Metazoa; phylum Chordata; class Aves; order Psittaciformes; family Psittacidae; genus Amazona; species Amazona ochrocephala. Next base: position 355,890 of record CM077884.1, on the reverse strand, counting down.
GCGTGGAGACCCTGTTCTGTGATGGGACAACGGATTCCCTGCATGGAAATCCTGTTCTGTGACGGGACAAGGGGTTCCCTGCGTAAAAACCCTGTCCTGTGGCGGGACAACGGGTTCCCTGCATGGAGACCCTGTTCCGTGTCGGGGCAAGGGTTTCCCAGCGTGGAGACCCTGTTCTGTGACGAGACAACGGGTTCCCTGCGTGGAGACCCTGTTCTGTGACGGGACAACGGGTTCCTTGCGTGGAGACACTGTTCTGTGAAGGGACAACGGGTTTCCTGCGTGGAGACCCTGTTCTGTGACGGGACAAGGGGTTCCCTGCCTGGAGACCCTGTTCTGTGACGGGACAACGGGTTTCCTGCGTGGAAATCCTTTTCTTTGACAGGACAACGGGTTCCCTGCATGGAGACCCTGTTCTGTGATGGGACAACATGTTCCCTGCCTGGAGACCCTGTTCTGTGATGGGACAACGGGTTCGCTGCGTGGAGACCCTGTTCTGTGACGGGACAAAGGTTTCCCTGCATGGAGACCCTGATCCGTGACGGGACAAGGGGTTCCCAGCGTGGAGACCCTGTTCTGCGACGGGACAACGGGTTCCCTGCATGGAGACCCTGATCCGTGACGGGACAAGGGGTTCCCAGCGTGGAGACCCTGTTCTGCGACGGGACAACGGGTTCCCAGCGTGGAGACCCTGTTCCGTGATGGGACAAAGGGTTCCCTGCGTGGAGACGCTGTTCTGTGACGGGACAACGGGTTTCCTGCGTGGAGACCCTGTTCTGTGACGGGAGAAGGGGTTCCCTGCGTGGAGGCCCTGTTCTGTGACGGGACAACGGGTTCCCTGCGTGGAGAACCTGTTCTGTGACGGGACAATGGGCTCCATGCGTGGAGACCCTGTTCTGTGACGGGACAAGGGGTTCCCTGCGTGGAGGCCCTGTTCTGTGACGGGACAACGGGTTCCCTGCGTGGAGAACCTGTTCTGTGACGGGACAATGGGCTCCATGCCTGGAGACCCTGTTCTGTGACGGGACAACGGGTTTCCTGCGTGGAGACCCTGTTCTGTGACGGGACAACTGGCTCCGTGCGTGGAGACCCGGTTCTGTGATAGGACAACGAGTTCCCTGCCAGGAGACCCTGTTCTGTGACGGGACAAGGGGTTCCCTGCGTGGAGACCCTGTTCTGTGACGGGACAACGGGTTCCCTGCCTGGAGACCCTGTTCTGTCTCGAGACAACGGGTTCCCAGCGTGGAGAACCTGTTCTGTGATGGGACGATGGGTTCCCTGTCTGGCGACCCTGTTCTGTGTCGGCACAAAGGTTTCCCTGCCTTTAGATCCTGTTCTGAGAAGGGACAACGGGTTCCCAGCGTGGAGACCCTCTTCGGCGACGGGAGAAGGGTTTCTCTGTCTCGTGACCCTGTTATGTAACGGGACAATGGGTTCCCTGCGTGGAGACCCTGTTCTGTGACGGGACAAGGGGTTCCCTGCGCGGAGACCCTTTTCTGTGACGGGACAAGGGGTTCCCTGTGTGGAGACCCTGTTCTGTGACGGGACAACGGGTTCCCTGCGTGGAGACCCTGTTCCGTGACGGAACAACGGGTTCCCTGCCTGGAGACCCTGTTCAGTGACGGGAGAAGGGGTTCCTTGCGTGGAGACACTGTTCTGTGACGGGACAAGTGGTTTCCTGTGTGGAGACCCAGCTCTGTGACGGGACAAGGGTTTCCCTGCCTGGAGACCCTGTTCTGTGAAGGGACAACGGGTTCCCAGCGTGGAAATCCTGTTCTTTGACAGGACAACGGGTTCCCTGCATGGAGACCCTGTTCTGTGACGGGACAACGGGTTCCCAGCATGGAGACCCTGTTCTGTGATGGGACAAAGGGTTCCCTGCGTGGAGACCCTGTTCTGCGACGGGACAACGGGTTCCCTGTGTGGAGACCCTGTTCGGTGACGGGACAACGGGTTCCCTGCCTGGAGACCCTATTCGGAGACAGGACAACGGGTTCCTGGCGTGGAGACCATGTTCTGTGAAGGGACAACGGGTTCCTTGCGTGGAGACACTGTTCTGTGATGGGACAACGGGTTTCCCAGCGTGGAGACCCCGTTCTGTGACGGGACAACGGGTTCCCTGCCTGGAGACCCTGTTCTGCGACGGGACAACGTGTTCCCTGCCTGGAGACCCTGTTTCGTGATGGGACAAAGGTTTCCCTGCCAGGAGACCCTGTTCTGTGACGAGACAACGGGTTCCCAGCGTGGAGACCCTGTTCTGTGATGGGACAACGGGTTCCCTGCATGGAAATCCTGTTCTGTGACGGGACAAGGGGTTCCCTGCGTGAAGACCCTGTCCTGTGGCGGGACAACGGGTTCCCTGCATGGAGACCCTGTTCCGTGTCGGGGCAAGGGTTTCCCAGCGTGGAGACCCTGTTCTGTGACGAGACAATGGGTTCCCTGCGTGGAGACCCTGTTCTGTGAAGGGACAACGGGTTCCTTGCGTGGAGACACTGTTCTGTGATGGGACAACGGGTTTCCCAGCGTGGAGACCCCGTTCTGTGACGGGACAACGGGTTCCCTGCCTGGAGACCCTGTTCTGCGACGGGACAACGTGTTCCCTGCCTGGAGACCCTGTTTCGTGATGGGACAAAGGTTTCCCTGCCAGGAGACCCTGTTCTGTGACGGGACAACGGGTTCCTGGCGTGGAGACCATGTTCTGTGACGGGATAAAGGGTTCCCAGCGTGGAGACCCTGTTTTGTGTCGGGACAATGTGTTCCCTGCGTGGAGACCCTGTTCTGTGACGGGACAACTGGTTCTCTGCCAGGAGACCCTGTTCGGTGGCGGGAGAACGGGTTCCCTGCGTGGTGACACTCTTCTGTGACGGGACAACGGGTTCCCAGCATGGAGACCCTGTTCTGTGATGAGACAACGGGTTCCCAGCGTGGAGACCCTGTTCTGTGATGGGACAACGGGTTCCCTGCGTGGAGACCCTGTTCTGTGACGGGACAACGGGTTCCCAGCATGGAGACCCTTTTCTGTGACGGGACAAGGGGTTCCCTGTGTGGAGACCCTGTTCTGTGACGGCAAAACGGGTTCCCTGCGTGGAGACCCTGTTCTGTGACGGAACAACGGGTTCCCTGCGTGGAGACCCTGTTCAGTGAAGGGAGAAGGGGTTCCTTGCGTGGAGACACTGTTCTGTGACGGGACAAGTGGTTTCCTGTGTGGAGACCCAGCTCTGTGACGGGACAAGGGGTTCCCTGCCTGGAGACCCTGTTCTGTGAAGGGACAACGGGTTCCCAGCGTGGAAATCCTGTTCTTTGACAGGACAACGGGTTCCCTGCATGGAGACCCTGTTCTGTGACGGGACAATGGGTTCCCAGCATGGAGACCCTGTTCTGTGATGGGACAAAGGGTTCCCTGCGTGGAGACCCTGTTCTGCGACGGGACAACGGGTTCCCTGTGTAGAGACCCTGTTCTGTGACGGGACAACGGGTTCCCTGCCTGGAGACCCTGTTCGGAGACTGGACAACGGGTTCCTGGCGTGGAGACCTTGTTCTGTGACGGGATAACGGGTTCCCAGCGTGGAGACACTTTTCTGTGACGGGACAAGGGGTTCCCTGCGTGGAGACCCTGTTCTGTGACGGGACAACGGGTTCCCTGTCAGGAGACCCTGTTCGGTGGCGGGAGAACGGGTTCCCTGCTTGGTGACACTCTTCTGTGATGGGACAACGGGTTCCCAGCATGGAGACCCTGTTCTGTGACGAGACAACGGGTTCCCAGCGTGGAGACCCTGTTCTGTGATGGGACAACGGGTTCCCTGCATGGAAATAATGTTCTGTGACGGGACAAGGGGTTCCCTGCGTGAAGACCCTTTCCTGTGGCGGGACAACGGGTTCCCTGCATGGAGACCCTGTTCCGTGTCGGGGCAAGGGTTTCCCAGCGTGGAGACCCTGTTCTGTGACGAGACAATGGGTTCCCTGCGTGGAGACCCTGTTCTGTGACGGGACAACGGGTTCCTTGCGTGGAGACACTGTTCTGTGATGGGACAACGGGTTTCCCAGCGTGGAGACCCTGTTCTGTGACGGGACAAGGGGTTCCCTGCCTGGAGACCCTGTTCTGCGACGGGACAACGTGTTCCCTGCCTGGAGACCCTGTTCCGTGATGGGACAAAGGTTTCCCTGCGTGGAGACCCTGTTCTGTGACGGGACAACGGGTTCCTGGCGTGGAGACCATGTTCTGTGACGGGATAAAGGGTTCCCAGCGTGGAGACCCTGTTCTGTGACGGGACAATGGGTTCCCTGCGTGGAGACCCTGTTCTGTGACGGGACAACTGGTTCTCTGCCAGGAGACCCTGTTCGGTGGCGGGAGAACGGGTTCCCTGCGTGGTGACACTCTTCTGTGACGGGACAACGGGTTCCCAGCATGGAGACCCTGTTCTGTGATGAGACAACGGGTTCCCTGCGTGGAGACCCTGTTCTGTGACGGGACAAGGGGTTCCCAGCGCGGAGACCCTTTTCTGTGACGGGACAATGGGTTCCCTGTGTGGAGACCCTGTTCTGTGACGGCAAAACGGGTTCCCTGCGTGGAGACCCTGTTCTGTGACGGAACAACGGGTTCCCTGCGTGGAGAACCTGTTCTGTGACGGGACAATGGGCTCCATGCCTGGAGACCCTGTTCTGTGACGGGACAACGGGTTTCCTGCGTGGAGACCCTGTTCTGTGACGGGACAACTGGTTCCGTGCGTGGCGACCCGGTTCTGTGATAGGACAACGAGTTCCCTGCCAGGAGACCCTGTTCTGTGACGGGACAAGGGGTTCCCTGCGTGGAGACCCTGTTCTGTGACGGGACAACGGGTTCCCTGCCTGGAGACCCTGTTCTGTCTCGAGACAACGGGTTCCCAGCGTGGAGAACCTGTTCTGTGATGGGACGATGGGTTCCCTGTCTGGCGACCCTGTTCTGTGACGGCACAAAGGTTTCCCTGCCTTTAGATCCTGTTCTGAGAAGGGACAACGGGTTCCAAGCGTGGAGACCCTCTTCGGCGACGGGAGAAGGGTTTCTCTGTCTCGTGACCCTATTATGTAACGGGACAACGGGTTCCCTGCGTGGAGACCCTGTTCCGTGACGGAACAACGGGTTCCCTGCCTGGAGACCCTGTTCAGTGACGGGAGAAGGGGTTCCTTGCGTGGAGACACTGTTCTGTGACGGGACAAGTGGTTTCCTGTGTGGAGACCCAGCTCTGTGACGGGACAAGGGGTTCCCTGCCTGGAGACCCTGTTCTGTGAAGGGACAACGGGTTCCCAGCGTGGAAATCCTGTTCTTTGACAGGACAACGGGTTCCCTGCATGGAGACCCTGTTCTGTGACGGGACAACGGGTTCCCAGCATGGAGACCCTGTTCTGTGATGGGACAAAGGGTTCCCTGCGTGGAGACCCTGTTCTGCGACGGGACAACGGGTTCCCTGTGTGGAGACCCTGTTCTGTGACGGGACAATGGGTTCCCTGCCTGGAGACCCTATTCGGAGACGGGACAACGGGTTCCTGGCGTGGAGACCATGTTTTGTGACGGGATAACGGGTTCCCAGCGTGGAGACACTTTTCTGTGACTGGACAAGGGGTTCCCTGACTGGAGACCCTGTTCTGTGACGGGAGAACGGGTTCCCTGTCAGGAGACCCTGTTCGGTGGCGGGAGAACGGGTTCCCTGCTTGGTGACACTCTTCTGTGATGGGACAACGGGTTCCCAGCATGGAGACCCGGTTCTGTGACGAGACAACGGGTTCCCAGCGTGGAGACCCTGTTCTGTGATGGGACAACGGGTTCCCTGCATGGAAATCCTGTTCTGTGACGGGACAAGGGGTTCCCTGCGTGAAGACCCTGTCCTGTGGCGGGACAACGGGTTCCCTGCATGGAGACCCTGTTCCGTGTCGGGGCAAGGGTTTCCCAGCGTGGAGACCCTGTTCTGTGACGAGACAATGGGTTCCCTGCGTGGAGACCCTGTTCTGTGACGGGACAACGGGTTCCTTGCGTGGAGACACTGTTCTGTGATGGGACAACGGGTTTCCCAGCGTGGAGACCCTGTTCTGTGACGGGACAAGGGGTTCCCTGCCTGGAGACCCTGTTCTGCGACGGGACAACGTGTTCCCTGCCTGGAGACCCTGTTCCGTGATGGGACAAAGGTTTCCCTGCCAGGAGACCCTGTTCTGTGACGGGACAACGGGTTCCTGGCGTGGAGACCCTGTTCTGTGATGGGATAAATGGTTCCAGCGTGGAGACCCTGTTCTGTGACGGGACAATGGGTTCCCTGCGTGGAGACCCTGTTCTGTGACGGGACAAGGGGTTCCCGGCTTGGAGACCCTGTTCTGTGACGGGACAACGGGTTCCCTGCCTGGAGACCCTGTTCTGTGACGGGACAACGGGTTCCCTGCCTGGAGACCCTGTTCTGTGACGGGACAACGGGTTCCCTGCGTGTAGACCCTGTTCCGTGACGGGACAATGGGTTCCCTGCGTGGAGAACATGTTCTGTGACGGGACAAGTGGTTTCCTGTGTGGAGACCCAGCTCTGTGACGGGACAAGGGTTTCCCTGCCTGGAGACCCTGTTCTGTGAAGGGACAACGGGTTCCCAGCGTGGAAATCCTGTTCTTTGACAGGACAACGGGTTCCCTGCATGGAGACCCTGTTCTGTGACGGGACAACGGGTTCCCAGCATGGAGACCCTGTTCTGTGATGGGACAAAGGGTTCCCTGCGTGGAGACCCTGTTCTGCGACGGGACAACGGGTTCCCAGTGTAGAGACCCTGTTCTGTGACGGGACAAGGGGTTCCCTGCCTGGAGACCCTGTTCGGAGACGGGACAACGGGTTCCTGGTGTGGAGACCTTGTTCTGTGACGGGATAACGGGTTCCCAGCGTGGAGACACTTTTCTGTGACGGGACAAGGGGTTCCCTGCGTGGAGACCCTGTTCTGTGACGGGAGAACGGGTTCCCTGTCAGGAGACCCTGTTCGGTGGCGGGAGAACGGGTTCCCTGCTTGGTGACACTCTTCTGTGACAGGACAACGGGTTCCCAGCATGGAGACCCTGTTCTGTGACGAGACAACGGGTTCCCAGCGTGGAGACCCTGTTCTGTGATGGGACAACGGATTCCCTGCATGGAAATCCTGTTCTGTGACGGGACAAGGGGTTCCCTGCGTGAAAACCCTGTCCTGTGGCGGGACAACGGGTTCCCTGCATGGAGACCCTGTTCCGTGTCGGGGCAAGGGTTTCCCAGCGTGGAGACCCTGTTCTGTGACGAGACAACGGGTTCCCTGCGTGGAGACCCTGTTCTGTGACGGGACAACGGGTTCCTTGCGTGGAGACACTGTTCTGTGAAGGGACAACGGGTTTCCTGCGTGGAGACCCTGTTCTGTGACGGGACAAGGGGTTCCCTGCCTGGAGACCCTGTTCTGTGACGGGACAACGGGTTTCCTGCGTGGAAATCCTTTTCTTTGACAGGACAACGGGTTCCCTGCATGGAGACCCTGTTCTGTGATGGGACAACATGTTCCCTGCCTGGAGACCCTGTTCTGTGATGGGACAACGGGTTCGCTGCGTGGAGAACCTGTTCTGTGACGGGACAAAGGTTTCCCTGCATGGAGACCCTGATCCGTGACGGGACAAGGGGTTCCCAGCGTGGAGACCCTGTTCTGCGACGGGACAACGGGTTCCCAGCGTGGAGACCCTGTTCCGTGATGGGACAAAGGGTTCCGTGCGTGGAGACCCTCTTCTGTGACGGGACAACGGGTTTCCTGCGTGGAGACCCTGTTCTGTGACGGGAGAAGGGGTTCCCTGCGTGGAGGCCCTATTCTGTGACGGGACAACGGGTTCCCTGCGTGGAGAACCTGTTCTGTGACGGGACAATGGGCTCCATGCCTGGAGACCCTGTTCTGTGACGGGACAACGGGTTTCCTGCGTGGAGACCCTGTTCTGTGACGGGACAACTGGCTCCGTGCGTGGAGACCCGGTTCTGTGATAGGACAACGAGTTCCCTGCCAGGAGACCCTGTTCTGTGACGGGACAAGGGGTTCCCTGCGTGGAGACCCTGTTCTGTGACGGGACAACGGGTTCCCTGCCTGGAGACCCTGTTCTGTCTCGAGACAACGGGTTCCCAGCGTGGAGAACCTGTTCTGTGATGGGACGATGGGTTCCCTGTCTGGCGACCCTGTTCTGTGACGGCACAAAGGTTTCCCTGCCTTTAGATCCTGTTCTGAGAAGGGACAACGGGTTCCCAGCGTGGAGACCCTCTTCGGCGACGGGAGAAGGGTTTCTCTGTCTCGTGACCCTGTTATGTAACGGGACAATGGGTTCCCTGCGTGGAGACCCTGTTCTGTGACGGGACAAGGGGTTCCCTGCGTGGAGACCCTTTTCTGTGACGGGACAAGGGGTTCCCTGTGTGGAGACCCTGTTCCGTGACGGAACAACGGGTTCCCTGCCTGGAGACCCTGTTCAGTGACGGGAGAAGGGGTTCCTTGCGTGGAGACACTGTTCTGTGACGGGACAAGTGGTTTCCTGTGTGGAGACCCAGCTCTGTGACGGGACAAGGGGTTCCCTGCCTGGAGACCCTGTTCTGTGAAGGGACAACGGGTTCCCAGCGTGGAAATCCTGTTCTTTGACAGGACAACGGGTTCCCTGCATGGAGACCCTGTTCTGTGACGGGACAACGGGTTCCCAGCATGGAGACCCTGTTCTGTGATGGGACAAAGGGTTCCCTGCGTGGAGACCCTGTTCTGCGACGGGACAACGGGTTCCCTGTGTGGAGACCCTGTTCGGTGACGGGACAACGGGTTCCCTGCCTGGAGACCCTATTCGGAGACAGGACAACGGGTTCCTGGCGTGGAGACCATGTTTTGTGATGGGATAACGGGTTCCCAGCGTGGAGACACTTTTCTGTGACTGGACAAGGGGTTCCCTGCGTGGAGACCCTGTTCTGTGACGGGAGAACGGGTTCCCTGTCAGGAGACCCTGTTCGGTGGCGGGAGAACGGGTTCCCTGCTTGGTGACACTCTTCTGTGATGGGACAACGGGTTCCCAGCATGGAGACCCTGTTCTGTGACGAGACAACGGGTTCCCAGCGTGGAGACCCTGTTCTGTGATGGGACAACGGGTTCCCTGCATGGAAATCCTGTTCTGTGACGGGACAAGGGGTTCCCTGCGTGAAGACCCTGTCCTGTGGCGGGACAACGGGTTCCCTGCATGGAGACCCTATTCCGTGTCGGGGCAAGGGTTTCCCAGCGTGGAGACCCTGTTCTGTGACGAGACAATGGGTTCCCTGAGTGGAGACCCTGTTCTGTGACGGGACAACGGGTTCCTTGCGTGGAGACCCTGTTCTGTGATGGGACAACGGGTTTCCCAGCGTGGAGACCCCGTTCTGTGACGGGACAACGTGTTCCCTGCCTGCAGACCCTGTTCCGTGATGGGACAAAGGTTTCCCTGCCAGGAGACCCTGTTCTGTGACGGGACAACGGGTTCCTGGCGTGGAGACCCTGTTTTGTGTCGGGACAATGTGTTCCCTGCGTGGAGACCCTGTTCTGTGACGGGACAACTGGTTCTCTGCCAGGAGACCCTGTTCGGTGGCGGGAGAACGGGTTCCCTGCGTGGTGACACTCTTCTGTGACGGGACAACGGGTTCCCAGCATGGAGACCCTGTTCTGTGATGAGACAACGGGTTCCCAGCGTGGAGACCCTGTTCTGTGATGGGACAACGGGTTCCCTGCGTGGAGACCCTGTTCTGTGACGGGACAAGGGGTTCCCAGCGCGGAGACCCTTTTCTGTGACGGGACAAGGGGTTCCCTGTGTGGAGACCCTGTTCTGTGACGGCAAAACGGGTTCCCTGCGTGGAGACCCTGTCCTGTGACGGAACAACGGGTTCCCTGCCTGGAGACCCTGTTCAGTGAAGGGAGAAGGGGTTCCTACGTGGAGACACTGTTCTGTGACGGGACAAGTGGTTTCCTGTGTGGAGACCCAGCTCTGTGACGGGACAAGGGGTTCCCTGCCTGGAGACCCTGTTCTGTGAAGGGACAACGGGTTCCCAGCGTGGAAATCCTGTTCTGTGACGGGACAAGGTGTTCCCTGCCTGGAGACCCTGTTCTGTGACGGGACAACGGGTTTCCTGCGTGGAAATCCTTTTCTTTGACAGGACAACGGGTTCCCTGCATGGAGACCCTGTTCTGTGACGGGACAACATGTTCCCTGCCTGGAGACCCTGTTCTGTGATGGGACAACGGGTTCGCTGCGTGGAGAACCTGTTCTGTGACGGGACAAAGGTTTCCCTGCATGGAGACCCTGATCCGTGACGGTACAAGGGGTTCCTAGCGTGGAGACCCTGTTCTGCGACGGGACAACGGGTTCCCTGCGTGGAGACCCTGTTCTGTGATGGGACAAAGGGTTCCCTGCGTGAAGACGCTGTTCTGTGACGGGACAACGGGTTCCCTGCCTGGAGACCCTGTTCTGTGATTTGACAACGGGTTCCCTGTGTGGAGACCCTGTTCTGTGGCGGGAGAAGGGGTTCCCTGACTGGAGACCCTGTTTTGTGACGGGACAATGGGTTCCCTGCATGGAGAACATGTTCTGTGACGGGGCAAGGGTTTCCCAGCGTGGAGACCCTGTTCTGTGACGGGACAACGGGTTCCCTGCCTGGAGACCTTGTTCTGTGACGGGACAACGGGTTCCCTGCGTGGAGACACTGTTCTGTGACGGGAGAAGGGGTTCCCTGCCTGGAGACCCTGTTCTGTGACGGGACAAAGGGTTCCCAGCGTGGAAATCCTGTTCTTTGACAGGACAACGGGTTCCCTGCATGGAGTCCCTGTTCTGTGACGGGACAACATGTTCCCTGCCTGGAGACACTCTTCTGTGACGGGACAATGGGTTCGCTGCATGGAGAACCTGTTCTGTAACGGGAGAAGTGGTTCCCTGCGTGGAGACCCTGTTCTGCGACGGGACAACGTGTTCCCTGCGTGGAGACCCTGCTCCGTGATGGGACAAAGGGTTCCCTGCCAGGAGACCCTGTTCTGTGACGGGACAACGGGTTCCTGGCGTGGAGACCATGTTCTGTGACGGGACAACGGGTTCCCAGCGTGGAGACCCTGTTCTGTGACGGGACAAGGGGTTCCCTGCGTGGAGACCCTGTTCTGTGACGGGACAACTGGTTCTCTGCCAGGAGACCCTGTTCTGTGACGGGAGAACGGGTTCCCTGCGTGGTGACACTCTTCTGTGATGGGACAACGGGTTCCCAGCATGGAGACCCTGTTCTGTGATGGGACAACGGGTTCCCAGCGTGGAGACCCTGTTCTGTGATGGGACAACGGGTTTCCTGCGTGGAGACCCTGTTCTGTGACGGGACAAGGGGTTCCCTGCGTGGAGACCCTGTTCTGTGACGGGACAACGGGTTCCCTGACTGAAGACCCTGTTCGGAGACGGGACAACGGGTTCCCTGCCTGGAGACCCTGTTCTGTGACGACACAACGGGTTCCCAGCGTGGAGACCCTGTTCTGTGACGGGACAACGGGTTCCCTGACTGGAGAACCTGATCCGTGACGGCACAAGGGGTTCCCTGCGTGGAGACCCTGTTCTGTGACGGGACAACGGGTTCCCTGCGTGGAGACCCTGCTCCGTGATGGGACAAAGGGTTCCCTGCCAGGAGACCCTGTTCTGTGACGGGACAACGGGTTCCTGGCGTGGAGACCATGTTCTGTGACGGGATAACGGGTTCCCAGCGTGGAGACCCTTTTCTGTGACGGGACAAGGGGTTCCCTGCGTGGAGACCCTGTTCTGTGACGGGACAACTGGTTCTCTGCCATGAGACCCTGTTCGGTGGCGGGAGAACGGGTTCCATGCGTGGTGACACTCTTCTGTGACGGGACAACGGGTTCCCAGCATGGAGACCCTGTTCTGTGATGGGACAACGGGTTTCCTGCGTGGAGACCCTGTTCTGTGACGGGACAAGGGGTTCCCTGCGTGGAGACTCTGTTCTGTGACGGGACAACGGGTTCCCTGCGTGGAGATCCTGTTCTGTGAAGATACAGCGGCTTCCCAGCGTGGAGACCCTGTTCTGTGATGGGACAACGGGTTCCCTGCATGGAAATCCTGTTCTGTGACTGGACAAGGGGTTCCCTGCGTGAAGACCCTGTCCTGTGACGGGACAGCGGGTTCCCTGCATGGAGACCCTGTTCCGTGTCGGGGCAAGGGTTTCCCAGCGTGGAGACCCTGTTCTGTGACGAGACAACGGGTTCCCTGCGTGGAGACCCTGTTCTGTGACGGGACAACGGGTTCCTTGCGTGGAGACACTGTTCTGTGAAGGGACAACGGGTTTCCTGCGTGGAGACCCTGTTCTGTGACGGGACAAGGGGTTCCCTGCCTGGAGACCCTGTTCTGTGACGGGACAAGGGGTTCCCAGCGTGGAAATCCTGTTCTTTGACAGGACAACGGGTTCCCTGCATGGAGACCCTGTTCTGTGACGGGACAACATGTTCCCTGCCTGGAGACCCTGTTCTGTGATGGGACAACGGGTTCGCTGCGTGGAGAACCTGTTCTGTGACGGGACAAAGGTTTCCCTGCATGGAGACCCTGATCCGTGACGGGACAAGGGGTTCCCAGCGTGGAGACCCTGTTCTGCGACGGGACAACGGGTTCCCTGCGTGGAGACCCTGTTCCGTGATGGGACAAAGGGTTCCCTGCGTGGAGACGCTGTTCTGTGACGGGACAACGGGTTTCCTGCGTGGAGACCCTGTTTTGTGACGGGACAAGGGGTTCCCTGCATGGAGACCCTGTCCTGTGACGGGAGAAGGGGTTCCCTGACTGGAGACCCTGTTTTGTGACGGGACAACGGGTTCCCTGCATGGAGAACATGTTCCGTGACGGGGCAAGGGTTTCCCAGCGTGGAGACCCTATTCTTTGACGGGACAACGGGTTCCCTGCCTGGAGACCCTGCTCTGTGACTTGACGAGGGTTTCCCTGCGTGGAGACCCTGTTCTGTGATGGGACAACGGGTTCCCTGCATGGAAATCCTGTTCTGTGACGGGACAAGGGGTTCCCTGCGTGAAGACCCTGTCCTGTGACGGGACAACGGGTTCCCTGCATGGAGACCCTGTTCCGTGTCGGGGCAAGGGTTTCCCAGCGTGGAGACCCTGTTCTGTGACGAGACAACGGGTTCCCTGCGTGGAGACCCTGTTCTGTGACGGGACAACGGGTTCCTTGCGTGGAGACACTGTTCTGTGAAGGGACAACGGGTTTCCTGCGTGGAGACCCTGTTCTGTGACGGGACAAGGGGTTCCCTGCCTGGAGACCCTGTTCTGTGACGGGACAAGGGGTTCCCAGCGTGGAAATCCTGTTCTTTGACAGGACAAAGGGTTCCCTGCATGGAGACCCTGTTCTGTGACGGGACAACATGTTCCCTGCCTGGAGACCCTGTTCTGTGATGGGACAACGGGTTCGCTGCGTGGAGAACCTGTTCTGTGACGGGACAAAGGTTTCCCTGCATGGAGACCCTGATCCGTGACGGGACAAGGTGTTCCCAGCGTGGAGACCCTGTTCTGCGACGGGACAACGGGTTCCCTGCGTGGAGACCCTGTTCCGTGATGGGACAAAGGGTTCCCTGCGTGGAGACGCTGTTCTGTGACGGGACAACGGGTTTCCTGCGTGGAGACCCTGTTCTGTGACGGGAGAAGGGGTTCCCTGCCTGGAGACCCTGTTCTGTGATGGGACAACGGGTTCCCTGCGTGGAGACCCTGTTCTGTGACGGGACAAGGGGTTCCCTGCATGGAGACCCTGTCCTGTGACGGGAGAAGGGGTTCCCTGACTGGAGACCCTGTTTTGTGACGGGACAACGGGTTCCCTGCATGGAGAACATGTTCCGTGACGGGGCAAGGGTTTCCCAGCGTGGAGACCCTATTCTTTGACGGGACAACGGGTTCCCTGCCTGGAGACCCTGCTCTGTGACTTGACGAGGGTTTCCCTGCGTGGAGACCCTGTTCTGTGACGGGACAACGGGTTCCCTGCCTGGAGACGTTGTTCTGTGACGGGACAACGGGTTCCCTGCGTGGAGACACTGTTCTGTGACGGGAGAACGGGTTCCCTGCCTGGAGACCCTGTTCAGTGACGGGACAACGGGTTCCCTGCCTGGAGACCCTCTTCTGTGACGGGACAACGGGTTCCCAGCGTGGAGACCCTGTTCTGTGACGGGACAACGGGTTCCCCGCCTGGAGACCCTGTTCTGTGACGGGACAACGGGTTCCCAGCGTGAAGACCCTGTTCGGAGACGGGACAACGGGTTCCCTGTCTGGAGACCCTGTTCTGTGATGACACAACGGGTTCCCTGCGTGGAGACCCTGTTCTGTTACGGGACAACGGGTTCCCTGACTGGAGAACCTGTTCTGCGACGGGAGAAAGAGTTCCCTGCCTGGAGACCCTGTTCTGTAACGGGACAAGTGGTTCCCTGCGTGGAGACCATGTTCTGTGATGGGACAAGGTGTTCCCTGCATGGAGATCCTGTTCTGTGAAGATACAGCTGCTTCCCAGCGTGGAGACCCTGTTCTGTGATGGGGCAACGGGTTCCCTGCATGGAAATCCTGTTCTGTGACGGGACAAGGGGTTCCCTGCGTGAAGACCCTGTCCTGTGGCGGGACAACGGGTTCCCTGCATGGAGACCCTGTTCCGTGTCGGGGCAAGGGTTTCCCAGCGTGGAGACCCTGTTCTGTGACGAGACAACGGGTTCCCTGCGTGGAGACCCTGTTCTGTGACGGGACAACGGGTTCCTTGCGTGGAGACGCTGTTCTGTGACGGGACAACGGGTTTCCTGCGTGGAGACCCTGTTCTGTGACGGGAGAAGGGGTTCCCTGCCTGGAGACCCTGTTCTGTGACGGGACAACGGTTTCCCAGCGTGGAAATCCTGTTCTTTGACAGGACAACTGGTTCCCTGCATGGAGACCCTGTTCTGTGACGGGACAACATGTTCCCTGCCTGGAGACCCTCTTCTGTGAAGGGACAATGGGTTCGCTGCGTGGAGAACCTGTTCTGTGACGGGACAACGGGTTCCCTGCCTGGAGACCTTGTTCTGTGACGGGACAACGGGTTCCCTGCGTGGAGACACTGTTCTGTGACGGGACAATGGGTTCCCTGCCTGGAGACCCTGTTCAGTGACGGGACAACGGGTTCCCTGCGTGGAGACCCTGTTCTGTGACGGGACAACGGGTTCCCAGTGTGGAGCCCCTGTTCTGTGACGGGACAACGGGTTCCCTGCCTGGAGACCCTGTTCTGTGACGGGACAACGTGTTCCCTGCGTGGAGACCCTGCTCCGTGATGGGACAAGTGGTTCCCTGCCAGGAGACCCTGTTCTGTGACGGGACAATGGGTTCCTGGCGTGGAGACCATGTTTTGTGACGGGACAACGGGTTCCCAGCGTGGAGACCCTGTTCTGTGACGGGACAAGGGTTCCCTGCGTGGAGACCCTGTTCTGTGACGGGACAGCTGGTTCTCTGCCAGGAGACCCTGTTCGGTGGTGGGAGAACGGGTTCCCTGCGTGGTGACACTCTTCTGTGACGGGACAACGGGTTCCCTCCGGGGAGGGCCTGTTCTGTGATGGGACAACGGGTTCCCTGCGTGGAGACCCTGTTCTGTGATGGGACAACGGGTTTCCTGCGTGGAGACCCTGTTCTGTGACGGGACAAGGGGTTCCCTGCGTGGAGACCCTGTTCTGTGACGGGACAACGGGTTCCCTGCCTGGAGACCCTGTTCTGTGACGGGACAACGGGTTCCCTGCCTGAAGACCCTGTTCGGAGACGGGACAACGGGTTCCCTGCCTGGAGACCCTGTTCTGCGACGGGACAAAGAGTTCCCTGCCTGGAGACCCTGTTCTGTGACGGGACAACGGGTTCCCTGACTGGAGAAACTGTTCTGCGACGGGACCAAGAGTTCCCTGCCTGGAGACCCTGTTCTGTAACGGGACAAGTGGTTCCCTGCGTGGAGACCATGTTCTGTGACGGGACAAGGTGTTCCCTGCGTGGAGATCCTGTTCTGTGAAGATACAGCGGCTTCCCAGCGTGGAGACCCTGTTCTGTGATGGGACAACGGGTTCCCTGCATGGAAATCCTGTTCTGCGACGGGACAAAGAGTTCCCTGCCTGGAGACCCTGTTCTGTGACGGGACAACGGGTTCCCTGTGTGTAAATCCTGTTCTTTGACAGGACAACGGGTTCCCTGCATGGAGACACTGTTCTGTGACGACACAACGGGTTCCCAGCATGGAGACCCTGTTCTGTGACGGGACAACGGGTTCCCTGCGTGGAGAACCTGTTCTGCGACGGGACAAAGGTTTCCCTGCATGGAGACCCTGATCCGTGACGGGACAAGGGGTTCCCAGCGTGGAGACCCTGTTCTGCGACGGGACAACGGGTTCCCTGCGTGGAGACCCTGTTCCGTGATGGGACAAAGGGTTCCCTGCGTGGAGACGCTGTTCTGTGACGGGACAACGGGTTTCCTGCGTGGAGACCCTGTTCTGTGACGGGAGAAGGGGTTCCCTGCCTGGAGACCCTGTTCTGTGATGGGACAACGGGTTCCCTGCGTGGAGACCCTGTTATGTGACGGGACAAGGGGTTCCCTGCATGGAGACCCTGTCCTGTGACGGGAGAAGGGGTTCCCTGACTGGAGACCCTGTTTTGTGACGGGACAACGGGTTCCCTGCATGGAGAACATGTTCCGTGACGGGGCAAGGGTTTCCCAGCGTGGAGACCCTATTCTTTGACGGGACAACGGGTTCCCTGCCTGGAGACCCTGCTCTGTGACTTGACGAGGGTTTCCCTGCGTGGAGACCCTGTTCTGTGACGGGACAACGGGTTCCCTGCCTGGAGACCTTGTTCTGTGACGGGACAACGGGTTCCCTGCTTGGAGACACTGTTCTGTGATGGGACAACTAGTTCCCTGCCTGGAGACCCTGTTCAGTGGCGGGACAACGGGTTCCCTGCGTGGAGACCCTGTTCTGCGACGGGACAACGGGTTCCCTGCCTGGAGACCCTGTTCTGTGACGGGACAAGGGGTTCCCTGCCTGGAGACCCTGTTCTGTGACGGGACAGCGGGTTCCCTGCCTGAAGACACTGTTCTGTGGCGGGACAAGGGGTTCCCTGCCTGGAGACCCTGTTCTGTGACGACACAACGGGTTCCCTGCGTATAGACCCTGTTCTGTTACGGGACAACGGGTTCCCTGACTGGAGAACCTGTTCTGCGACGGGACAAAGAGTTCCCTGCCTGGAGACCCTGTTCTGTAACGGGACAAGTGGTTCCCTGCGTGGAGACCATGTTCTGTGATGGGACAAGGTGTTCCCTGCGTGGAGATCCTGTTCTGTGAAGATACAGCGGCTTTCCAGCGTGGAGACCCTGTTCTGTGATGGGACAACGGGTTCCCTGCATGGAAATCCTGTTCTGTGACGGGACAAGGGGTTCCCTGCGTGAAGACCCTGTCCTGTGACGGGACAAGGGGTTCCCTGTGTGGAGACACTGTTCCGTGTCGGGGCAAGGGTTTCCCAGCGTGGAGACCCTGTTCTGTGACGAGACAACGGGTTCCCTGCGTGGAGACCCTGTTCTGTGACGGGACAACGGGTTCCTTGCGTGGAGACACTGTTCTGTGAAGGGACAACGGGTTTCCTGCGTGGAGAAACGTGTTCTGTTACGGGACAAGGGGTTCCCTGCCTGGAGACCCTGTTCTGTGACGGGACAACGGGGTTCCAGCGTGGAAATCCTGTTCTTTGACAGGACAACGGGTTCCCTGCATGGAGACCCTGTTCTGTGACGACACAACGGGTTCCCAGCGTGGAGACCCTGTTCTGTGATGGGACAACGGGTTCCCTGCATGGAAATCCTGTTCTGTGACGGGACAAGGGGTTCCCTGCGTGAAGACCCTGTCCTGTGACGGGACAACGGGTTCCCTGCATGGAGACCCTGTTCCGTGTCGGGGCAAGGGTTTCCCTGCGTGGAGACCCTGTTCTGTGACGGGACAATGGGTTTCCTGCGTGGAGACCATGTTCTGTGATGGGACAATGGGTTCCCTGCGTGGAGACCCTGTTTTGAGACGGGACAAAGTGTTCCCAGCATGGAGACTCTGTTCTGTGAGCGGGACAACGGGTTTCCAGCGTGGAGACCCTGTTCTGTTATGGGACAACGGGTTCCCTGCGTGGAGACCCTGTTCTGTGACGGGAGAAAGGGTTCCCAGCGTGGAGACCCTGTTCTGTGACGGGACAATGTGTTTCCTGCGTGGCGACTCTGTTCCGTGACGGGATAGAGGGTTCCCTGCCGGGAGACTCCTTTCTGTGACTTGACAAGGGTTTCCCTGCGTGGAGACCCTCTTCTGTGACGTGACAACGTGTTCTCTGGTTGGAGACCCTGTTCTGTGACGGGACAATGGGTTCCCTGCGTGGAGACCCTGTTCTGTGATGGGACAAGGGGTCCCGTTCCTTGAGACCCTGTTCTGTGACGGGACAACGGGTTCCCTGTGTGGAGACCCTGTTCTGAGACGGGACAAGGATTTCCCTGTGTGAAGACCCTGTTCTGTTTTGGGACAAGAGTTTCCCTGCGTGGAGACCCTGTTCAGTTACGGGATAATGGGTTCCCTGCGTGGAGAATCTGTTCTGTGACGGGCCAACGGGTTCCCTGCCTGGAGACTTTGTTCTGTCACGGGACAAGGGGTTCCCTGCCTGGAGACCCTGTTCTGTGACTTGACATAGGGTTCCCTGGCAGGAGACCCTGTTCTGTGACGGGACAACGGGTTCCCTGCCTGAAGACCCTGTTCTGTGACGGGACAAGGGGTTCCCTGCCTGGAGACCCTGTTCTGTGACGACACAACGGGTTCCCTGCCTGGAGACCCTGTTCTGTTACGGGACAACGGGTTCCCTGACTGGAGAACCTGTTCTGCGACGGGACAAAGAGTTCCCTGCCTGGAGACACTGTTCTGTAACGGGACAAGTGGTTCCCTGCGTGGAGACCATGTTCTGTGATGGGACAAGGTGTTCCCTGCGTGGAGATCCTGTTCTGTGAAGATACAGCGGCTTCCCAGCGTGGAGACCCTGTTCTGTGATGGGGCAACGGGTTCCCTGCATGGAAATCCTGTTCTGTGACGGGACAAGGGGTTCCCTGCGTGAAGACCCTGTCCTGTGGCGGGACAACGGGTTCCCTGCATGGAGACCCTGTTCCGTGTCGGGGCAAGGGTTTCCCAGCGTGGAGACACTGTTCTGTGACGAGACAACGGGTTCCCTGCGTGGAGACCCTGTTCTGTGACGGGACAACGGGTTCCTTGCGTGGAGACGCTGTTCTGTGACGGGACAAAGGGTTTCCTGCTTGGTGACCCTGTTCTGTGACGGGAGAAGGGGTTCCCTGCCTGGAGACCCTGTTCTGTGACGGGACAACGGGTTCCCAGCGTGGAAATCCTGTTCTTTGACAGGACAACGGGTTCCCTGCATGGAGACCCTGTTCTGTGACGGGACAACGGGTTCCCTGCATGGAGACCCTCTTCTGTGAAGGGACAATGGGTTCGCTGCATGGAGAACCTGTTCTGTGACGGGACAAAGGTTTCCCTGCATGGAGACCTTGATCCGTGACGGGACAAGGGTTTCCAGCGTGGAGACCCTGTTCTGTGACGGGACAACGGGTTCCTGGCGTGGAGACCATGTTCTGTGACGGGATAACGGGTTCCCTGCGTGGAGACCCTGTTCTGTGACGGGACAAGGCGTTCCCTGCGTGGAGACCCTGTTCTGTGACGGGACAACTGGTTCTCTGCCAGGAGACCCAGTTCGGTGGTGGGAGAACGGGTTCCCTGCGTGGTGACACTCTTCTGTGACGGGACAACGGGTTCCTTGCGTGGAGACCCTGTTCTGTGACGGGACAAGGGTTTCCCAGCGTGGAGACTCTGTTCTGTGAAGGGACAACGGGTTCCCAGTGTGGAGACCCTCTTCGGCGACGGGAGAAGGGTTTCTCTGTCTCGTGACCCTGTTCTGTGACGGGACAACGGGTTCCCCGCGTGGAGACCCTGTTCTGTGATGGGACAACGGGTTCCCTGCGTGGAGACCCTGTTCTGTGATGGGACAACGGGTTTCCTGCGTGGAGACCCTCTTCTGTGACGGGACAAGGGGTTCCCTGCGTGGAGCCCCTGTTCTGTGACGGGACAACGGGTTCCCTGCCTGGAGACCCTGTTCGGAGACGGGACAACGGGTTCCCTGCCTGGAGACCCTGTTCTTTGACGACAATACGGGTTCCCAGCGTGGAGACCCTGTTCTGTGACGGGACAACGGGTTCCCAGCGTGGAGACCCTGTTCTGTGACGGGTGAACTGGTTCCCTGCGTGGAGACCCTGTTCTGTGACGACACAACGGGTTCCCTGCCTGGAGACCCTGTTCTGTGACGGGACAACGGGTTCCCTGCCTGGAGACCCTGTTCTGTGACGGGACAACTGGTTCCTTGCCTGGAGATCCTGTTCTAGTACGGTGAAAGGGGTTCCCTGCGTGGAGACCCTGTTCTGTGACGGGACAACGGGTTCCCTGCGTGGAGAACCTGTTCTGTGACGGGACAACCGGTTCCCTGCCTGGAGACCCTGTTCTGTAACGGGACAAGTGGTTCCCTGCTTGGAGACCATGTTCTGTGATGGGACAAGGTATTCCCTGCGTGGAGATCCTGTTCTGTGACGATACAGCGGCTTCCCAGCGTGGAGACCCTGTTCTGTGGCGGGACAACGGGTTCCCTGCGTAGAGAACCTGTTCTGCGACGGGACAAAGAATTCCCTCCCTGGAGACCCAGTTCTGTAACGGGACAAGTGGTTCCCTGCGTGGAGACCCTGTTCTGTGATGGCACAAGGGGTTCGCTGCATGGAAATCCTGTTCTGTGACGGGACAAGGGGTTCCCTGCATGAAGACCCTGTTCTGTGACGAGACAACGGGTTCCCTGCGTGGAGACCCTGTTCTGTGACGGGACAAGGGGTTCCTTGCGTGGAGACTCTGTTCTGTGACGGGACAATGGGTTTCCTGCGTGGAGAACCTGTTCTGTGACGGGACAATGGGCTCCATGCCTGGTGACCCTGTTCTGTGACGGGACAACGGGTTCCCTGCCTGGAGACCCTGTTCTGTGACGGGACAACGGGTTCCGTGCGTGGAGACCCTGTTCTGTGACGGGGCAACGAGTTCCCTGCCAGGAGACCCTGTTCGGTGGCGGGAGAACGGGTTCCCTGCGTGGAGACCCTGTTCTGTGACGGGACAAGTTGTTCCCTGCCTGGAGACCCTGTTCTGTCACGAGACAACGGGTTCCCAGCGTGGAGAACCTGTTCAGTGATGGGACGATGGGTTCCCTGTCTGGTGACCCTGTTCTGTGACGGCACAAAGGTTTCCCTGCCTTTAGATCCTGTTCTGTGACGGGACAACGGGTTCCTTGCGTGGAGACCCTGTTCTGTGACGGGACAAGGGTTTCCCAGCGTGGAGACTCTGTTCTGTGAAGGGACAACGGGTTCCCAGTGTGGAGACCCTCTTCGGCGACGGGAGAAGGGTTTCTCTGTCTCGTGACCCTGTTCTGTGACTTGACAACGGGTTCCCCGCGTGGAGACCCTGTTCTGTGATGGGACAACGGGTTCCCTGCGTGGAGACCCTGTTCTGTGATGGGACAACGGGTTTCCTGCGTGGAGACCCTCTTCTGTGACGGGACAAGGGTTCCCTGCGTGGAGACCCTGTTCTGTGACGGGACAACGGGTTCCCTGCCTGGAGACCCTGTTCTGTGACGGGACAACGGGTTCCCTGCCTGAAGACCCTGTTCGGAGACGGGACAACGGGTTCCCTGCCTGGAGACCCTGTTCTGTGACGACAATACGGGTTCCCAGCGTGGAGACCCTGTTCTGTGCCGTGACTACGGGTTCCCTGCCTGGAGATCCTGTTCTGTGACGAGACAACGGGTTCCCAGCCTGGAGACCCTGTTCTGTGACGGGACAACGGGTTCCCTGCGTGGAGACCCTGTTCTGTGACGGGACAACGGGTTCCCTGCGTGGAGACCATGTTCTGTGATGGGACAAGGTGTTCCCTGCGTGGAGATCCTGTTCTGTGACGAGACAACTTGTTCCCAGCCTGGAGACCCTGTTCTGTGACGGAACAACGGGTTCCCTCCGGGGAGGGCCTGTTCTGTGATGGGACAACGGGTTCCCTGAGTGGAGACCCTGTTCTGTGACGGGACAAGGGGTTCCCAGCGTGGAGACCCTGTTCTGTGACGGGACAAGAGGTTCCCCGCGTGGAGACCCTGTTCTGTGATGGGACAACAGGTTCCGTGCGTGGAGACCCTGTTCTGTGACGGGACAACGGGTTCCCAGCGTGGAGACCCTGGTCTGTTACAGGACAAGGGGTTCCCTGCGTGGAGACCCTGTTCTGTCACGGGACAACATGTTCCCTGCCTGGAGACCCTGTTCTGTCACCAGACAACGGATTCTCAGCGTGGAGAACCTGTTCTGTGATGGGACGGTGGGTTCCCTGTCTGGTGACCCTGTTCTGTGACGGCACAAAGGTTTCCCTGCCTTTAGATCCTGTTCTGTGACGGGACAACGGGTTCCTTGCGTGGAGACCCTGTTCTGTGATGGGATAACGGCTTCCCAGCGTGGAGACCCTGTTCTGTGACGGGATAACGGCTTCCCAGCGTGGAGACCCTCTTCGGCGACGGGAGAAGGGTTTCTCTGTCTCGTGACCCTGTTCTGTGACGGGAGAATGGGTTCCCTGCCAGGAGACCCTGTTCGGTGGCGGGAGAACGGGTTCCCTGCTTGGTGACACTCTTCTGTGACGGGACAACGGGTTCCCAGCATGGAGACCCTGTTCTGTGACGAGAGAACGGGTTCCCAGCGAGGAGACCCTTTCTGTGATGGGACAACGGGTTCCCTGCGTGGAGACCCTGTTCTGTGACGGGACAAGGGGTTCCCTGCGTGGGAGACCCTGTTCTGTGACGGGACAAGGGGTTCCCAGCGTGGAGATCCTGTTCTGTGACGGGCCAAGGGGTTCCGTGCATGGAGACCCTGTCCTGTGATGGGAGAAGGGGTTCCCTGCGTGGAGACCCTGTTCTGTGATGGGACAACGAGTTCCCTGCATGGAGAACCTGTTCCGTGACGGGGCAAGGGTTTCCCAGCGTGGAGATCCTATTCTTTGACGGGACAACGGGTTCCCTGCGTGGAGACCCCGTCCTGTGACTTGACGAGGGTTTCCCTGCCTGGAAACCCTGTTCTGTGAAGGGACAAGGGGTTCCCTGCCTGGAGACCCTGTTCTGTGACGGGACAACGGGTTCCCTGCCTGGAGACCCTGTTCTGTGACGGGACAACGGGTTCCCTGCCTGAAGACCCTGTTCGGAGACGGGACAATGGGTTCCCTGCGTGGAGACCCTGTTCTGTGACGTTACAAGTTGTTCCCTGCGTGGAGACCCTGTTCTGTGACGGGACAACGGGTTCCCTGCCTGGAGACCCTGCTCTGTGACGGGACAACTGGTTCCTTGCCTGGAGATCCTGTTCTAGTACGGGACAAGGGGTTCCCTGCGTGGAGACCCTGTTCTGTGATGGGACAACGGGTTCCCTGCGTGGAGACCCTGTTCTGTGACGGGACAACGGGTTCCCAGCGCGGAGACCCTGTTCTGTGACGACACAACGGGTTCCTTGCCAGGAGACCCTGTTCTGTGACGGGAGAATGGGTTTCCTGCCTGGAGACCCTGTTCTGTGATGGGAGAACGGGTTCCCTGCCTGGAGACCCTGTTCGGTGACGGGACAATGGGTTCCCAGCCTGGAGAACCTCTTCTGTGACGGGACAAAGGTTTCCCTGCGTGGAGACAATGTTCTCTGACGGGACAACGGGTTCCCTGCGTGGAGACCCTGTTCTGTGATGGGACAAAGGGTTCCCTGCATGGAGACCTTGCTCTGTGACTAGACAAGGGTTTCCCTGCCTGGAGACCCTGTTCTGTGACGGAACAACGGGTTCCCTGCGTGGAGACCCTGTCCTGCATCGGGACAACGGGTTCCCTGCGTGGAGACCCTGTTCTGTGACGACACAACGGGTTAACTGCGTGGATGCCCTGTTCTGTGACGGGACAAGGGGTTCCCTGCGTGGAGACCCTGTTCTGTGACGGGACAACGGGTTCCCTGTTGGAGACCCTGTTCTGTAACGGGAAAACGGGTTCCCTGCTAGGAGACCCTGTTCTGTGACGGGACAAGGGGTTCCCTGCATGGAGACACTGTTCTGTGACGGGAAAACGGATTCCCTGTACGAAGACCCTGTTCTGTGACGGGACAACGGGTTCCCTGCATGGAGACACTGTTCTGTGACGGGACAACGGGTTCCCTGTTTGAAGACCCTGTTCTGTGACGGGACAAGGGGTTCCCTGCTAGGAGACCCTGTTCTGGGACGGGACAACGGGTTCCCTGAGTGGAGACACTGTTCTGTGACGGGACAACGGGTTCCGTGCGTGGAGACCCTGTTCTGTGACGGTACAACGAGTTCCCTGCCTGGAGACCCTGTTCCGTGACGGGACAAAGGGTTCTCTGTTTCTTGACCCTGTTCTGTAATGGGAGAACGGGTTCCCTGCCTGGAGACCCTGTTCTGTGACGGGACAACAGGTTCCCTGCGTGGAGACCCTGTTCTGTGACGAGACAACGGGTTCCCTGCGTGGAGACCCTGTTCTGTGATGGGACAAGGGTTTCCCTGCGCGGAGACCCTGTTCTGTGACGGGACAACGGGTTCCCAGCGTGGAGACGCTGTTCTGTCACAGGACAAAGCCTTCCCTGCGTGGAGACGCTGTTCTGTGACGGGACAACGGGTTCCCTGCGTGGAGAACCTGTTCTGTGACGGGACAATGGGCTCCATTCCTGGGGACCCTGTTCTGTGACGGGACAACTGGTTCCCTGCGTGGAGACCCTGTTCTGTGACGGGACAACGGGTTCCGTGCGTGGAGACCCTGTTCTGCGACGGGACAAAGGGTTCCCTGCGTGGAGACCCTGTTCTGTGATGGGACGAGGGTTTCCCTGCGTGGAGACCCTGTTCTGTGACTGGACAACGGGATCCCAGCGTGGAGACCCTGGTCTGTCACAGGACAAAGCGTTCCCTGCGTGGAGACCCTGTTCTGTGATGGGACAACGGGTTCCGTGCTTGGAGACCCTGTTCTGTGACGGAACAACGAGTTCCCTGCCTGGAGACCCTGTTCGGTGGCGGGAGAACGGTTTCCCAGCGTGGAGAACCTGTTCTGTGATGGGACGATGGGTTCCCTGTCTGGTGATCCTGTTCTGTGACGGGACGAAGGGTTCCTTGCGTGGAGACCCTGTTCTGTGACGGGACAAGGTGTTCCCTGCTTGGAGATCCTGTTCTGTGACGAGACAACTTGTTCCCAGCCTGGAGACCCTGTTCTGTGACGGGACAACGGGTTCCCTCCGGGGAGACCCTGTTCTGTGACGGGACAAGGGGTTCCCAGCGTGGAGAACCTGTTCTGTGACGGGACAACGGGTTCCCTGCGTGGAGACCCTGTTCTGTGACGGGAGAATGGGTTCCCTGCGTGGAGAACCTGTTCTGTGACGGGACAACGAGTTCCCTGCATGGAGACCCTGTTCTGTGACGGGACAACGGGTTCCTTGCCTGGAGACCCTGTTCTGTGACGGGACAATGGGTTTCCTGCCTGGAGACCCTGTTCTGTGACGGGACGACGGGTTCCCAGCCTGGAGAACCTGTTCTGTGACGGCACAAAGGTTTCCCTGCCTTTAGATCCTTTTCTGTGACGGGACAACGGGTTCCTTGCGTGGAGACCCTGTTCTGTGACGGGATAACGGCTTCCCAGCGTGGAGACCCTGTTCTGTGACGGGACAAGGGTTTCCCAGCGTGGAGACTCTGTTCTGTGAATGGACAACGGGTTCCCAGTGTGGAGACCCTCTTTGGCGACGGGAGAAGGGTTTCTCTGTCTCGTGACACTGTTCTGTGACGGGACAACGGGTTCCCTGCGTGGAGACCCTGTTCTGTGACGGGACAACGGATTCCCTGCGTGGGGACCCTGTTCTGTGACGGGACAACGGGTTCTCTGTTTGGTGACCATGTTCTGTGATGGAAGAACGAGTTCCCTGCCTGGAGACCCTGTTCTGTGACGTGGTTACGGGTTCCCTGCCTGGAGACCCTGTTCTGTGACGAGACAAGGGGTTCCCAGCGTGGAGAACCTGTTCTGTGAAGGGACAACGGGTTCCCTGCGTGGAGGCCCTGTTCTGTGACGGGACAAAGGGTTCCCAGCGTGGAGACCCTCTTCTGTGACGAGACAACAGGTTCCCTGCGTGGAGACCCTGTTCTGTGACGGGAGAAAGGGTTCCCAGCGTGGAGAACCTGTTCTGTGGCGGGACAACGGGTTCCCTGCATGGAGACCCTGTTCTGTGACGGGACAATGGGTTCCCAGCGTGGAGAACCTGTTCTGTGATGGGACAACGGGTTCCCTGCATGGAGACCCTGTTCTGTGACGGGACAACGGGTTCCTTGCCTGGAGACACTGTTCTGTGACGGGACAATGGGTTTCCTGCCTGGAGACCCTGTTCTGTGACGGGACGACGGGTTCCCAGCCTGGAGAACCTGTTCTGTGACGGGACAAAGGTTTCCCTGCATGGAGACACTGTTCTGTGACGGGACAAGGGGTTCCCTGCATGGAGACCCTGTTCTGTGATGGGACAACGGGTTCGCTGCGTGGAGAACCTGTTCTGTGACGGGACAAAGGTTTCCCTGCATGGAGACCCTGATCCGTGACGGGACAAGGGGTTCCCTGCGTGGAGACCCTGTTCTGCGACGGGACAACGGGTTCCCTGCGTGGAGACCCTGTTCCGTGACGGGACAAAGGGTTCCCTGCGTGGAGACCCTGTTCTGTGACGGGACAAGGGGTTCCCTGCGTGGAGACCCTGTTCTGTGACGGGATAACGGGTTCCCTGCGTGGAGACCCTGTTCTGTGACGAGACAACGGGTTCCCAGCATGGAGACCCTGTTCTGTGATGAGACAACGGGTTCCCTGCGTGGAGATCATGTTCTGTGACGGGACAAGGGGTTCCCTGCATGGAGACCCTCTCCTGTGACGGGAGAAGGGGTTCCCTGGCTGGAGACCCTGTTCTTTGACGGGACAACTGGTTCCCTGCATGGAGAACATGTTCCGTGACGGGGCAAGGGTTTCCCAGCGTGGAGACACTATTCTTTGACGGGAGAAGGGGTTCCCTGCCTGGAGAACCTGTTCTGTGATGGGACAACGGGTTCCCTGACTGGGGACCATGTTCTGTGACGGGAGGAGGGGTTCCCTGCCTGAAGACCCTGTTCTATGACGGGACAACGGGTTCCCTGCCTGGAGACCCTGTTCTGTGACGACACAACGGGTTCCCTGCCTGGAGACCCTGTTCTGTGACGGGACAACGGGTTCCCTGCCTGGAGACCCTGTTCTGTGACGGGACAACTGGTTCTTTGCCTGGAGATCCTGTTCTAGTACGGGACAAGGGGTTCCCGGTGTGGAGACCCTGTTCTGTGACGGGACAACGGGTTACCTGCGTGGAGAACCTGTTCTGCACCGGGACAAAGAATTCCCTCCCTGGAGACCCAGTTCTGTAACGGGACAAGTGGTTCCCTGCGTGGAGACCATGTTCTGTGATGGGACAACAGGTTCCCTGCATGGAAATCCTGTTCTGTGACGGGAGAAGGGGTTCCCTGCGTGAAGACCCTGTTCTGTGACGAGACAACGGGTTCCCTGCCTGGAGACCCTGTTCTGTGACGGGACAACGGGTTCCTTGCGTGGAGACACTGTTCTGTGGCGGGACAAAGGGTTCCCTGCCTGGAGACCCTGTTCTGTGACGGGACAAGGGGTTCCCTGCGCGCAGACCGTGTTCTGTGACGGGACAACGGGTTCCTCGCGTGGAGACACTGTTCTGTGACGGGACAACGGGTTTCCTGCGTGTAGACCCTGGTCTGTCACAGGACAAAGGGTTCCCTGCCTGGAGACGCTGTTCTGTGACGGGACAACGGGTTCCCTGCGTGGAGAACCTGTTCTGTGATGGGACAACTGGTTCCCAGCGTGGAAATCCTGTTCTTTGACAGGACAACGGGTTCCCTGCATGGAGACCCTGTTCTGTGACGGGACAACGGGTTCCCAGCATGGAGACCCTGTTCTGCGATGGGAGAACGGGTTCCCTGCGTGGAGACCCTGTTCTGTGACGGGACAACGGGTTCCCTGCGTGGAGACCCTGTTCCGTGACGGGACAAAGGGTTCCCTGCGTGGAGACCCTGTTCAGTGACGGGACAACGGATTCCCTGCCTGGAGACCCTGTTCTGTGACGAGACAAGTGGTTCCCTGTGTGGAGACCCTGTTCTGTGAAGATACAACGGGTTCCCTGCATGGAGACCCTGTTCTGTGACGGGACAACGGGTTCCCTGCGTGGAGACCCTGTTCTGTGACGGGGCAAGGGTTTCCCAGCGTGGAGACCCTATTCTGTGACGGGACAAGGGGTTCCCTGCGTGGAGACCCTGTTCTGTGACTTGACGAGGGTTTCCCTGCCTGGAGACCCTGTTCTGTGAAGGGACAAGGGGTTCCCTGCGTGGAGACCCTGTTCTGTGACAGGACAATGTGTTCCCTGCCTGGAGACCCTGTTCTGTGACGGGACAACGGGTTCCCTGCCTGAAGACCCAGTTCGGAGACGGTACAAAGGGTTCCCTG
This sequence comes from Amazona ochrocephala, assembly GCA_039720435.1. Classification (NCBI taxonomy): domain Eukaryota; kingdom Metazoa; phylum Chordata; class Aves; order Psittaciformes; family Psittacidae; genus Amazona; species Amazona ochrocephala. Next base: position 327,208 of record CM077884.1, on the reverse strand, counting down.
CCTGAAGACCCTGTTCTGTGACGACACAACGGGTTCCCTGCATGGAGACCCTGTTCTGTGACGGGACAACGGGTTCCCTGCCTGGAGACCCTGTTCTGTGACGGGACAACTGGTTCCTTGCCTGGAGATCCTGTTCTAGTACGGGACAAGGGGTTCCCTACCAGGAGACCCTGTTCTGTGACGGGACAACTGGTTCCCTGTCAGGAGACACTGTTCGGTGGCGGGAGAATGGGTTCCCTGCGCGGAGACCGTGTTCTGTGACGGGACAACGGGTTCCCTGACTGGAGAACCTGTTCTGTAACGGGACAAGTGGTTCCCTGCGTGGAGACCATGTTCTGTGATGAGACAAGGTGTTCCCTGCATGGAGATCCTGTTCTGTGACGATACAGCGGCTTCCCTGCATGGAGACCCTGTTCTGTGACGGGACAAAGGGTTCCCAGCGTGGAGACCCTGTTCAGTGACGGGACAACGGATTCCCTGCCTGGAGACCCTGTTCTGTGACGGGACAAGGGGTTCCCTGTCAGGAGACCCTGTTCGTTGGCGGGAGAATGGGTTCCCTGCGTGGAGACCCTGTTCTGTGAAGATACAACGGGTTCCCTGCATGGAGACCCTGTTCTGTGACGGGACAACTGGTTCCCTGTCAGGAGACCCTGTTCGGTGGCGGGAGAATGGGTTCCCTGCGTGGAGACCCTGTTCTGTGACGGGACAACGGGTTCCCTGCATGGAGACCCTGTTCTGTGACGGAACAATGGGTTCCCTGCGTGGAGACCCTGTCCTGCATCGGGACAACGGGTTCCCTGCGTGGAGACCCTGTTCTGTGACGACACAACGGGTTAACTGCGTGGAGGCCCTGTTCTGAGACGGGACAAGGGGTTCCCTGCCTGGAGACCCTGTTCTGTGATGGGACAACAGGTTCCCTGTTGGAGACCCTGTTCTGTGACGGGAAAACGGGTTCCCTGCTAGGAGACCCTGTTCTGTGACGGGACAACGGGTTCCCTGCATGGAGACACTGTTCTGTGACGGGAAAACGGGTTCCCTGTTTGAAGACCCTGTTCTGTGACGGGACAGCGGGTTCCCTGCTTGGAGACCCTGATCTGGGATGGGACAACTGGTTCCCTGCGTGCAGACCGTGTTCTGTGACGGGACAAGGGGTTCCCTGCGTGGAGACCCTTTTCTATGACGGGACAAGGGGTTCCCTGCCTGGAGACCCTGTTCTGTGACGGGACAAGTGGTTCCCTGCGTGGAGACCCTTTTCTGTGACGGGACAAGGGGTTCCCTGCCTGGAGACCCTGTTCTGTGACGGGACAAGTGTTTCCATGCTTGGAGACCCTGTTCTGCGACGGGACAACGGGTTCCCTGCATGGAGAACCTGCTCCGTGACGGGCCAAGGGTTTCCCAGCGTGGAGACCCTATTCTTTGACAGGACAAGGGTTTCCCTGCGTGGAGACCCTGCTCTGTGACTTGACGAGGGTTTCCCTTCCTGGAGACCTTGTTCTGTGAAGGGACAAGGGGTTCCCTGCCTGGAGACCCTGTTCTGTGACGGGACAAGGGGTTCCCTGCCTGGAGACCCTGTTTTGTGTCGGGACAACGAGTTCCCTGCGTGGAGACCCTGTTCTGTGACGGGACAACGGGTTCCCTGCTTGGAGACCCTGTTCTGTGACGGGACAACGGGTTCCCTGCCTGAAGACCCTGTTCGGAGACGGGAGAAGGGGTTCCCAGCGTGGAGACCCTGTTCTGTGATGACACAACGGGTTCCCTGCATGGAGACCCTGTTCCGTGACGGGACAACGGGTTCCCTGCGTGGAGACCCTGTTCTGTGACGGGACAACTGGTTCCTTGCCTGGAGATCCTGTTCTAGTACGGGACAAGGGGTTCCCTGCGTGGAGACCCTGTTCTGTGACGGGACAACGGGTTCCCTGCGTGGAGAACCTGTTCTGCGACGGGACAAGGGTTTCCCAGCGTGGAGACCCAGTTCTGTAACGGGACAAGTGGTTCCCTGCGTGGAGACCATGTTCTGTGATGGGAAAAGGTGTTCCCTGCGTGGAGATCCTGTTCTGTGACGGGACAAGGGGTTCCCTGCATGGAAATCCTGTTCTGTGACGGGACAAGGGGTTCCCTGCGTGAAGACACTGTTCTGTGACGAGACAACGGGTTCCCTGCGTGGAGACCCTGTTCTGTGACGGGACAACGGGTTCCCAGCGTGGAAATCCTGTTCTTTTACAGGACAACGGGTTCCCTGCATGGAGACCCTGTTCTGTGACGAGACAACATGTTCCCTGCCTGGAGACCCTGTTCTGTGATGGGACAACGGGTTCCCTGCGTGGAGAACCTGTTCTGTGACGGGACAAAGGGTTCCCTGCATGGAGACCCTGATCCGTGACGGGACAAGGGCTTCCCTGCGTGGAGACCCAGGTCCGTGACGGGACAATGGGTTCCCTGCGTGGAGACCCTTTTCTGTGACGGGACAAGGGGTTCCCTGCCTGGAGACCCTGTTCTGTGACGGGACAAGGGGTTCCCTGCGTGGAGACCCTGTTCTGTGACGGGTGAAGGGGTTCCCTGCATGGAGACCCTGTTCTGTGACGGGACAACGGGTTCCCTGCGTGGAGACCCTGTTCTGTGACGGGACAACGGGTTCCCTGCATGGAGACCCTGTTCTGTGACGGGTGAAGGGGTTCCCTGCTTGGAGACCCTGTTTTGTGACGGGACAACGGGTTACATGCGCGGAGACCCTGTTCTGTGACGGGAAAATGGTTTCCCTGCGTGGAGACCCTGTTCTGTGACGCGACAAGGGATTCCCTGCGTGGAGACCCTGTTCAGTGACGGGACAACGGCTTTCCTGCCTGGAGACCCTGTTCTGTGACGGGTGAACTGGTTCCCTGCGTGGAGATCCTGTTCTGTGACGGGACAAGGGGTTCCCTGTGTGGAGACCCTGTTCTGTGACGGGACAATGGGTTCCCAGCGTGGAGACACTGTTCTGTGATGGGACAAAGGGTTCCAAGCGTGGGGAACCTGGTCTGTGATGGGACAAGTGGTTCCCTGCGGTTAGACCCTGTTCAGTGACGGGACAACGGGTTTCCTGCCTGGAGACCCTGTTCTGTGACGGGAGAAGTGGTTCCCTGCGTGGAGACCCTGGTCTGTGATGGGACAAGTCGTTCCCTGCGTGGAGACCCTGTTCAGTGACGGGACAACGGGTTTCCTGCCTGGAGACCCTGTTCTGTGACGGGTGAAGTGGTTCCCTGAGTGGAGACACTGTTCTGTGACGGGACAAGGGGTTCCCTGTGTGGAGACCCTGTTCTGCGACGGGACAAGGGGTTCCCTTCGTGGAGACACTGTTCTGTGACGGTACAATGGTTTCCCTGCCTGTAGAACCTGTTCTGTGACGGGACAACGGGTTCCCTGCGTGGAGAACCTGATCCGTGATGGGACAACTGGTTCCCTGCTTGGAGACCCTGTTCAGTGCCGGGACAACGGGTTCCCAGCGTGGAGACCCTGTTCAGTGACGGGGCAAGGGGTTCCCTGCGTGGAGACCCTGTTCTGCGACGGGACAACTGGTTCCCTGCGTGGAAACCCTGTTCTGTGACGGGACAAGGGGTTCCCTGCGTGGAGACACTGTTCTGTGACGGGAAAACGGGTTCCCAGCGTGGGGAACCTGGTCTGTGACGGGACAAGTGGTTCCCTGCGTGGAGACCCTGTTCTTTGAGGGGACAAAGGGTTTCCTGCCTGGAGAACATGTTCTGTGATGGGACAACGGTTTCCCTGACTGGAGAACCTGTTCTGTGATGGGAGAACGGTTTCCATGAGCGGAGACCCTGTTCCGTGACAGGACAATGGGTTCCCGGAGTGGAGAACCTCTTCCGTGACGGGACAACGCGTTCCCTGCGTGGAGACCCTGTTCTGTGACGGGACAACGGGTTCCCTGAGTGCAGACCCTGTTCCGTGACGGGACAATGGGTTCCCTGACTGAAGACCCTGTTCTGTGAAGGGACAACGGGTTCCCTGCCTTCAGGCCTTTTTTGGGACTGGACAAAGGGTTCCCTGAATGGAGACCCTGTTCCATGACAGGACAAGGGTTCCCTGCATGGAGACGCTGTTCTGTGACGAGACAACGGGTTCCCAGCCTGGAGAACCTGTTCTGTGACGGGACAACGGGTTCCCTGCCTGGAGACCCTGTTCTGTAACGGGACAACGGGTTCCCTGCATGGAGACCTAGTTCTGTGTCCGGACAACGGGTTCCCTGCCTGGAGGCCCTGTTCTGTGACGGGACAAGGGGTTCCCAGCGTGGAGATACAGTTCCGTGACGGGACAACGGGTTCCCTGCATGGAGAACCTGTTCTGTGATGGGACAGCTGGTTCCATGCGTGGAGACCCTGCTCTGTGTCGGGACAAGGGGTTCCTGCGTGGAGACCCTGTTCTGTGACGGGACAACAGATTCCCTGCCTGGAGACCCTGATCCGTGATGGGACAACGGGTTCCCTGAGTGGGGACCCTGTTCCGTGCAGGGACAAGGGGTTCCCTGCGTGGAGAAAATGTCCAGGGATGGGAGAACGGGTTCCCTGCTTGGAGACCCTGTTCTGTGACGGGACAACGGGTTCCCTGCCTTCAGGCCTTTTTTGGGACTGGACAAAGGGTTCCCTGAATGGAGACCCTGTTCCATGACAGGACAAGGGTTCCCTGCGTGGAGACGCTGTTCTGTGACGAGGCAACGGGTTCCCAGCCTGGAGAACCTGTTCTGTGACGGGACAACGGGTTCCCTGCCTGGAGACCCTGTTCTGTAACGGGACAACGGGTTCCCTGCATGGAGACCTAGTTCTGTGTCCGGACAACGGGTTCCCTGCCTGGAGGCCCTGGTCTGTGACGGGACAAGTGGTTCCCTGCGTGGAGAGACTGTTCTCTGACGGGACAAAGGTTTCCCCGCCTGGAGACCCTGTTCTGTGACGGGACAAAGGGTTCCCTGCCTGGAGACCCTGTTCTGTGACGGGACAACGGGTTCCATGCGTGGTGAACCTGTTCTGTGACGGGACAATGGGTTCCCTGACTGGAGATCCTGTTCTGTGATGGGACAATGGGTTCCCTGCGCGGAGACCCTGTTCTGTGATGAGACAAGGGGTTCCCTGCGTGGAGACCCTGTTCAGTGACGGGACAACGGGTTTCCTGCCAGGAGACCCTGTTCTGTGACGGGACAACGGGTTCCCTGCGCAGAGACCCAGTTCTGTGACGGGACTACGGGTTCCCTGCGTGGAGGCCCTGTTCCGTGACGGGAGAACGGGTTCCATGCGTGGAGACCCTCTTCTGTGACGGGACAACGGGTTCCCTGCGTGAAGATACTGTTCTGTGACGGGACAAAGGGTTCCCTGCCAGGGGACCCTGTTCTGTGCCGGGACAGCGGGTTCCCTGCGTGGAGAGACTGTTCTCTGATGGGACAAAAGTTTCCCCACCTGGAGACCCTGTTCTGTGACGGGAAAAAGAGTTCCCTGCCTGGAGACCCTGTTCTGTGACGACACAACGGGTTCCCTGCGCGGAGACCCTGTTCTATGACTCGACAAGGGATTCCCTGCGTTGAGACCCTGTTCAGAGACGGGACAACGGGTTTCCTGCCTGGAGAAACTGTTCTGTGACGGGTGAAGTGGTTCCCTGCCTGGAGACCATGTTCTGTGCCGGGACACCGGGTTCCCTGTGTGGAGACCCTGTTCTGTGACGGGAGAATGGTTTCCCAGCGTGGAGACACTGTTCTGTGGCGGGACAAAGGGTTCCAAGCGTGGGGAACCTGATCTGTGATGGGACAAGTGGTTCCCTGCGTGGAGACCCTGTTCTGTGACGGGACAAGGGGTTTCCTGCGTTGAGAACCTGTTCTGTGAGGGGACAACTGGTTCCCTGCGAGGGGACCCTGTTCTGTGACGGGAAAATGGTTTCCCTGCGTGGAGACCCTGTTCTGTGACGCGACAAGGGATTCCCTGTGTGTAGAACCTGTTCTGTGAAGGGACAACGGGTTCCCTGCGAGGGGACCCTGTTCTGTGACGGGAAAATGGTTTCCCTGCGTGGAGACCCTGTTCTGTGACGGGACAACGGGTTCCCTGCGTGGAGAACCTAATCCGTGACGGGACAACGGGTTCTCTGCGCGGAGACACTGTTCTGTGCCGGGACAAGGTGTTCCCTGCTTGGAGACAATGTTCTGTGACGGGACAACGGGTTCCCTGCCAGGAGACCCTGCCCTGTGACAGGACAATGGTTCCCTGCGTGGAGACCCTGTTCTGTGATGGGACAAGGGGTTCCCTGCTTAGAGACCCTGTTCTGTGACGGGTGAAGGGGTTCCCTGCGTGGAGACCGTGTTCTGTGGCGGCACAACGGGTTCCCTGCGTGGAGACCCTGCTCTGTGACGGGACAACGGGTTCCCTGTGTGTAGAACCTGTTCTGTGAAGGGACAAAGGGTTCCCTGCGAGGAGACCCTGTTCTGTGACGGGACAATGGGTTCCCTGCGTGGAGATCCTGTTCTGGGACGGGACAAAGGGTTCCCTGCCTGGAGACCCTGTTCTGTGACGGGTGAAGGGGTTCCCTGCATGGCGACCCTGTTCTGTGACGGGACAACGGGTTCCCTTCTTGGAGACCCTGTTCTGTGACGGGACAATGTTTTCCCTGCCTGGAGATCCTGTTCTGTGATGTGACAAGGGGTTCCCTGCCTGGAGACCCTGTTCCGTGATGGGACAACGGGTTCCCTGCGTGGAGACCCTGTTCCGTGACGGGGCAACGGGTTCTCTGAATGGAGACCCTGTTCAGTGACGGGACAACGGGTCGCCTTCGCGGAGACCCTGTTCTGTGGCGGGACAACGGGTTCCCTGCCTGGAGACCCTGTTCCGTGACGGGACAAGGGTTTCCCTGCATGGAGACCATGTTCTGTGATGGGACAAGGGGTTCCCGGCTTGGAGACCCAGTTCTGTGACGGGACAACGGGTTCCCTGCCTGGAGACCCTTTTCTGTGACGGGACAAGGGGTTCCCAGCGTGGAGACCCTGTTCCGTTACGGGACAATGGGTTCCCAGCGTCCAGACCCCGTTCTGTGACGGGACAACGGGTTCCCTGCGTGGAGATCCTGTTCCGTGATGGGACAACAGGTTCCCTGCGTGGAGAACTTTTTTGTGCCGGGACAACGGTTTCCCTGCGTGGAGACCCTGTTCTGTGACGGTACAGCGGGTTCCCCGCGTGGAGACCCTGTTCTGTGATGGGACATCGGGTTCCCTGCGTGGAGACTCTGTTCTGTGGCGGCACAACGGTTTCCCTGCGTGGAGACCCTGTTCTGTGATGGGACAAGGGGATCCCTGTGTGTAGAACCTGTTCTGTGAAGGGACAAAGGGTTCCCTGCTAGGGGACCCTGTTCTGTGACGGGAAAATGGTTTCCCTGCGTGGAGACCCTGTTCTGTGACGCGACAAGGGATTCCCTGTGGGTAGAACCTGTTCTGCGAAGGGACAAAGGGTTCCCTGCGAGGGGACCCTGTTCTGTGACGGGAAAATGGTTTCCCTGCGTGGAGACCCTGTTCTGTGACGCAAAAAGGGATTCCCTGCGTGGAGACCCTGTTCTGGGACGGGACAAGGGTTTCCTTGCCTGGAGACCGTGTTCTGTGACGGGACAACTGATTCCTTGTGTGGAGACCCTGTTCTGTGACGGGACAATGGGGTTCCCAGCCTGGAGACCCTGTTCTGTGATGGGACAACGGGTTCCCTGCATGGAGACCCTGTTCTGTGACGGGTGAAGGGGTTCCCAGCGTGGAGACCCTGTTTTGTGACGGGAAAACGGGTTCCCAGGGTGGGGAACCTGGTCTGTGACGGGACAAGGGGTTCCCTGCCTGGAGACCCTGTTCTGTGATGGGACAACGGGTTCCCTGACTGGAGAACCTGTTCTGTGATGGGAGAACTGTTTCCATGCGCGGAGACCCTGTTCTGTGATGAGAGAATGGGTTCCCTGCCGGGAGACCCTGTTCCGTGGCGGGACAACGTGTTCCCTGCGTGGAGACCCTGTTCCGTGGCAGGACAATGGGTTCCCGGAGTGGAGAACCTCTTCCGTGACGGGACAACGCGTTCCCTGCGTGGAGTCCCTGTTCTGTGACGGGTCAACGGGTTCCCTGCCTGGAGACCCTGTTCTGTGACGGGACAATGGGTTCCCTGACTGAAGACCCTGTTCTGTGATGGGACAATGGGTTCCCTGCCTTCAGACCTTTTTTGTGACTAGACAACGGGTTCCCTGAATGGAGACCCTGTTCCATGACGGGTCAAGGGGTTCCCTGCGTGGAGACCATGTTCTGTGACTTGACAAGTGGTTCCGTGCTTGGAGACCCTGCTCTGTGACGGGACAAGGGGTTCCCTGAGTGGAGACACTGTTTTGTGACGGGACAAGGAGTTCCCTGCGTGGAGACCATGTTCTGTGACGGGACAACGGGTTCCCTGCATGGAGACCCTGTTCTGTGACTGGTGAAGGGGTTCCCTGCATGGAGACCCTGTTCTGTGACGGGACAACGGGTTCCATGCTTGGAGACCCTGTTCTGTGGGGGGACAGCGGGTTCCCTGCCTGGAGACCCTGTTCCGTGACGGGACAACGGGTTCTCGGAGTGGAGACCCTGCTCTGTGACGGGACAGCGGGTTCCCTGAGTGGAGGTCCTGTTCCGTGACGGGACAACGGGTTACCTGCGTGGAGACCCTGTTCTGTGACGGGACAACGGGTTCCCAGCGTGGAGACCCTGTTTTGTGACAGGACAGCGGGGTCCCTGCATGGAGACCCTGTTCTGTGACGGGACAAGGGATTCCCTTCCTGGAGACCCTGTTCTGTGACGGGACAGCGGGTTCCCTGTGTGTAGACCCTGTTCTGTGACGGGACAAGGGATTCCCTGCCTGGAGACCCTGTTCTGTGACGGGACAGAGTGTGCCCTGCCTAGAGAACTCGTTCTGTGATAGGACAAAGGGTTCCATGTCTGGAGACCCTGTTCTGTGAAGATACAACGGGTTCCCAGCGTGGAGACCCTGTTCTGTGACGGGACAACGGGTTCCCTGCGTGGAGACCCTGTTCTGTGACAGGACAACGGGTTCCCTGCTTGGAGACCCTGTTCTGTGACGGGACAAAGGGTTCCCTGCGTGGAGACCCTGTTCTGTGGCGGTACAAAGGGTTCCCAGCGCGGAGACCCTTTTCTGTGACGGGACAATGGGTTCCCTGCGCGGAGACCCTGTTCTGTGACGGGACAAGGGATTCCCTGCGGAGAGACCCTGTTCTGTGACGGGACAACGGTTTCCCTGCGTGGAGACCCTGTTCTGTGACGGGACAACGGGTTCCCTGCCTGGAGAAAATGTTCTGTGATGGGACAACGGGTTCCCTGCCTGGAGACCCTGTTCTGTGACCGGAGAACGGTTTCCCTGCGTGGAGACCCTGTTCCGTGACGGGACAAACAGTTCCCTGCATGGAGACCCTGTTCTGTGACGGGGCAAGGGGTTCCCTGCGTGGAGACCCTGTTCTGTGACGGGACAACGGGTTCCCTGCTTGGAGACCCTGTTCTGTGACGGGACAATGGGCTCCCGGCCTGGAGACCCTGTTCAGTGACGGGGCAACAGGTTCTCTGTCTGGTGACCCTGTTCTGTGACGGGACAACGGGTTCCCTGAGTGGAGACCCTGTTCTGTGACGGGACAAGGGGTTCCCTGCGTGGAGACCCTTTTCTGTGACGGGGCATGGGGTTCCCTGCGTGGAGAAACTGTTTTGTGACGGGACAACGGGTTCCCTGCATGGAGACCATGTTGCGTGACGGGGCAAGGGTTTCCCAGCGTGGAGACCCTATTCTTTGACGGGACAACGGGTTCCCTGCGTGGAGACCCTTCTCTGTGACTTGACAAGGGTTTCCCTGTCTGGAGACTCTGTTCTGTGACGGGACAATGGGTTCCCGGAGTGGAGAACCTCTTCCGTGACGGGACAACGCGTTCCCTGCGTGGAGTCCCTGTTCTGTGACGGGTCAACGGGTTCCCTGCCTGGAGACCCTGTTCTGTGACGGGACAATGGGTTCCCTGACTGAAGACCCTGTTCTGTGATGGGACAATGGGTTCCCTGCCTTCAGACCTTTTTTGTGACTAGACAACGGGTTCCCTGAATGGAGACCCTGTTCCATGACGGGTCAAGGGGTTCCCTGCGTGGAGACCATGTTCTGTGACTTGACAAGTGGTTCCGTGCTTGGAGACCCTGCTCTGTGACGGGACAAGGGGTTCCCTGAGTGGAGACACTGTTTTGTGACGGGACAAGGAGTTCCCTGCGTGGAGACCATGTTCTGTGACGGGACAACGGGTTCCCTGCATGGAGACCCTGTTCTGTGACTGGTGAAGGGGTTCCCTGCATGGAGACCCTGTTCTGTGACGGGACAACGGGTTCCATGCTTGGAGACCCTGTTCTGTGGGGGGACAGCGGGTTCCCTGCCTGGAGACCCTGTTCCGTGACGGGACAACGGGTTCTCGGAGTGGAGACCCTGCTCTGTGACGGGACAGCGGGTTCCCTGAGTGGAGGTCCTGTTCCGTGACGGGACAACGGGTTACCTGCGTGGAGACCCTGTTCTGTGACGGGACAACGGGTTCCCAGCGTGGAGACCCTGTTTTGTGACAGGACAGCGGGGTCCCTGCATGGAGACCCTGTTCTGTGACGGGACAAGGGATTCCCTTCCTGGAGACCCTGTTCTGTGACGGGACAGCGGGTTCCCTGTGTGTAGACCCTGTTCTGTGACGGGACAAGGGATTCCCTGCCTGGAGACCCTGTTCTGTGACGGGACAGAGTGTGCCCTGCCTAGAGAACTCGTTCTGTGATAGGACAAAGGGTTCCATGTCTGGAGACCCTGTTCTGTGAAGATACAACGGGTTCCCAGCGTGGAGACCCTGTTCTGTGACGGGACAACGGGTTCCCTGCGTGGAGACCCTGTTCTGTGACAGGACAACGGGTTCCCTGCTTGGAGACCCTGTTCTGTGACGGGACAAAGGGTTCCCTGCGTGGAGACCCTGTTCTGTGGCGGTACAAAGGGTTCCCAGCGCGGAGACCCTTTTCTGTGACGGGACAATGGGTTCCCTGCGCGGAGACCCTGTTCTGTGACGGGACAAGGGATTCCCTGCGGAGAGACCCTGTTCTGTGACGGGACAACGGTTTCCCTGCGTGGAGACCCTGTTCTGTGACGGGACAACGGGTTCCCTGCCTGGAGAAAATGTTCTGTGATGGGACAACGGGTTCCCTGCCTGGAGACCCTGTTCTGTGACCGGAGAACGGTTTCCCTGCGTGGAGACCCTGTTCCGTGACGGGACAAACAGTTCCCTGCATGGAGACCCTGTTCTGTGACGGGGCAAGGGGTTCCCTGCGTGGAGACCCTGTTCTGTGACGGGACAACGGGTTCCCTGCTTGGAGACCCTGTTCTGTGACGGGACAATGGGCTCCCGGCCTGGAGACCCTGTTCAGTGACGGGGCAACAGGTTCTCTGTCTGGTGACCCTGTTCTGTGACGGGACAACGGGTTCCCTGAGTGGAGACCCTGTTCTGTGACGGGACAAGGGGTTCCCTGCGTGGAGACCCTTTTCTGTGACGGGGCATGGGGTTCCCTGCGTGGAGAAACTGTTTTGTGACGGGACAACGGGTTCCCTGCATGGAGACCATGTTGCGTGACGGGGCAAGGGTTTCCCAGCGTGGAGACCCTATTCTTTGACGGGACAACGGGTTCCCTGCGTGGAGACCCTTCTCTGTGACTTGACAAGGGTTTCCCTGTCTGGAGACTCTGTTCTGTGAAGGGACAACGGGTTCCCTGCCTGGAGACCCTATTCCCTGACGGGACAACGGGTTCCCTGCGTGGAGACCCTGTTCTGTGACGGGAGCAAGGGTTCCCTGCGTGGAGACCCTGTTCTGTGACGGGACAACGGTTTCCCTGCGTGGAGACCCTGTTCTATGACGGGACAACGGGTTCCCTGCGTGGAGACCCTCTTCGGTGACGAGACAACGGGTTCCCTGCCTTGAGAATCTGTTCTGAGACGGGACAACGGGTTCCCTGCGTGGAGACCCTGTTCTGTTACGGGACCAAGGGTTCCCAGCGTGGAGACCCTGTTCTGTGAAGGGACAACGGGTTCCCTGCCAGGAGACCCTGTTCTGTGACGGGACAAGGGGTTCCCTGCGTGGAGACCCTGTTCTGAGACGGGTGATGGGGTTCCCTGCATGGAGACCCTGTTCTCTGACGGTACAGCGGGTTCCCTGCCTGGAGACCCTGTTCTGTGACGAGACAACGGGTTCCCTGCGTGGAGACCCTGCTCTGTGATGGGACAAGGGGTTCCCTGCTTGGAGACAATGTTCTCTGACGGGACAACGGATTCCCTGCCTGGAGACCCTGTTCTGTGACGGGACAACGGGTTCCCTGCATGGAGACCATGTTCTGTGACGGGTGAAGGGGTTCCCTGCATGGAGACCCTGTTCTGTGATGACACAATGGGTTCCCTGCGTGGAGACCCTGTTCTATGACGGGACAGCGGGTTCCCTGCATGGAGACCCTATTCTGTGACAGGACAACTGGTTCCTTGCCTGGAGATCCTGTTCTGTGACGGGACAACGGGTTCCCTGCGTGGAGACCCTGTTCTGTGACGGGACAACGGGTTCCCGGCGTGGTGACCCTGTTCTTTGATGGGACAGGAGTTTCCCTGCGTGGAGGCCCTGTTCTGTGACGGGACAACGGGTTCCCTGCCTGGAGACCCTCTTCTGTGACGGGACAACGGGTTCCCTTCCTGGAGACCCTGTTCTGTGACGGGACAACGGGTTCCCTGCGTGGAGACCCTGTTCTGAGACGAGACAACGGGTTCCCTGCCAGGGGACACTGTTCTGTGTCGGGACAACAGGTTCCCTGCCTGGAGACCCTGTTCTGTGACGGGACAATGGGTTCCCTGCGTGGAGCCCGTGTTCTGTGGCAGCAGAAGGGGTTCCCTGCGTGGAGACCCTCTTTTGTGATGGGACAAGGGGTTCCCTGTGTGTAGAACCTGTTCTGTGAAGGGACAACGGGTTCCCTGCGAGGGGACCCTGTTCTGTGACGGGACAACGGATTCCCTGTGTGGAGACCCTGTTCTGTGACGGGACAATGGGTTCCCTGCGTGGAGACCCTGTTCTGTGACAGGACAACGGGTTCCCTGCCTGGAGACCCTGTTCTGTGACGGGACAACGTGTTCCCTGCGTGGAGACCCTGTTCTGTGACGTGACAACGGGTTCCCTGCATGGAGACCCTGTTCTGTGACGGGACAACGGGTTCCATGCGCGGAGAACATGTTCTGTGACGGGAAAACGGGTTCCATGCGCGGAGAACCTGTTCTGTGACGGGAAAATGGTTTCTCTGCCTGGAGATCCTGTTCTGTGACGGGACAAGGGGTTCCCTGCCTGCAGACCCTGTTCAGTGATAAGACAACGGGTTCCCTGCGTGGAGACCCTGCTCTGTGATGGGTTGATGGGTTCCCTGAGTGGAGACCCTGTCCCGTGACGGGACAAGGGGTTCCCTGCGTGGAGACCCTGTTCTGTGACGGGACGAGGGGTTCCCTGCCTGGAGACCCTGTTCTGTGACGGGGCAACGGGTTCTCTGAATGGAGACCCTGTTCAGTGACGGGACAACGGGTCGCCTTCGCGGAGACCCTGTTCTGTGACGGGACAAGGGTTTCCCTGCGTGGAGACACTGTTCTCAGACGGTACAAGTGTTTCCCTTCTTGGAGACCCTGTTCTGTGCCGGGACAACGGGTTCCCTGCGTGTAGACCCTGTTCTGTGCCGGGACAACGGGTTCCCGGCTTGGAGACCCTGTTCTGTGACGGGACAACGGGTTCCCTGCCTGGAGACCCTGTTCTGTGACGGGACAACGGGTTCCCTGCCTGGAGACCCTGTTCTGTGACGGGACAACGGGTTCCCTGCGTGTAGACCCTGTTCCGTGACGGGACAACGGGTTCCCTGCGTGGAGAACATGTTCTGTGACGGGACAAGGGGTTCCCTGCCTGGAGACCCTGTTCCGTGACGGGACAAGGGGTTCCCTGCGTGGAGACCCTGTTCCGTGACGGGACAAAGGGTTCCCAGCGTCCAGACCCTGTTCTGTGACGGGACAACGGGTTCGCTGCGTGGAGAACCTGTTCCGTGATGGGACAACAGGTTTCCTGCGTGGAGACCTTTTTTGTGCCGGGACAACGGGTAACCTGCGTGGAGACCCTGTTCTGTGACGGGACATCGGGTTCCCTGCGTGGAGACTCTGTTCTGTGGGGGCACAACGGTTTCCCTGCGTGGAGACCCTGTTCTGTGATGGGACAAGGGGTTCCCTGTGTGTAGAACCTGTTCTGTGAAGGGACAACGGGTTCCCTGCGAGGGGACCCTGTTCTGTGATGGGAAAATGGTTTCCCTGCGTGGAGACCCTGTTCTGTGACGCGACAAGGGATTCCCTGCGTGGAGACCCTGTTCTGGGACGGGTGAAGGGTTTCCCTGCCTGGAGACCCTGTTCTGTGACGGGACCAAGGGTTCCCAGTGTGGAGACCCTGTTCTGTGAAGGGACAACGGATTCCCTGCCTGGAGACCCTGTTCTGTGACGGGACAAGGGGTTCCCTGCGTGGAGACCCTGTTCTGTGACGGGACAACGGGTTCCCTGCCTGGAGACCCTGTTCTGAGACGAGACAACGGCTTCCCTCCCTGGAGATCCTGTTCTTTGACGGTACAGCGGGTTCCCTGCCTGGAGACCCTGTTCTGTGACCGGACGAGGGGTTCCCTGCATGGAGACCCTGTTCTGTGACGGGGCAACGGGTTCTCTGAATGGAGACCTTGTTCAGTGACGGGACAAGGGTTTCCCTGCTTGGAGACACTGTTCTCAGACGGGAAAACGGGTTCCCTGCGTGTAGACCCTGTTCTGTGATGGGACAACGGGTTCCCTGCGTGGAGACCCTGTTCTGTGACGGGACAAAGGGTTCCCAGCGTCCAGACGCTGTTCTGTGACGGGACAAAGGGTTCCCGGCGTGGAGAACCTGTTCCGTGATGGGACAACAGGTTCCCTGCGTGGAGACCTTTTTTGTGCCGGGACAACGGGTTCCCTGCGTGGAGACCCTGTTCTGTGACGGTACAGCGGGTTCCCCGCGTGGAGACTCCGTTCTGTGGCGGCACAACGGTTTCCCTGCGTGGAGACCCTGTTCTGTGATGGGACAAGGGGTTCCCTGCGTGTAGAACCTGTTCTGTGAAGGGACAACGGGTTCCCTGCGAGGGGACCCTGTTCTGTGATGGGAAAATGGTTTCTCTGCGTGGAGATACTGTTCTGTGACGCGACAAGGGATTCCCTGTGTGTAGAACCTGTTCTGTGAAGGGACAACGGGTTCCCTGCGAGGGGACCCTGTTCTGTGACGGGAAAATGGTTTCCCTGCGTGGAGACCCTGTTCTGTGACGCGACAAGGGATTCCCTGCGTGGAGACCCTGTTCTGTGACGGGACAAGGGTTTCCCTGCCTGGAGACCCTGTTCTGTGACGGGACCAAGGGTTCCCAGCGTGGAGACCCTGTTCTGTGAAGGGACAACGGATTCCCTGCCTGGAGACCCTGTTCTGTGACGGGACAACGGGTTCCCTGCGTGGAGACCCTGTTCTGCGACGGGACAATGGGTTCCCTGCCTGGAGACGCTGTTTTGTGACCTGACAACGGGTTCCCTCCCTGGAGACCCTGTTCTTTGACGGTACAGCGGGTTCCCTGCGTGGTGACACTCTTCTGTGACGGGACAACGGGTTCACAGCGTGGAGACAATGCTCTGTGACGGGACAAGGGGTTCCCTGCTTGGAGACAATGTTCTCTGACGGGACAACGGGTTCCCTGCCAGGGGACACTGTTCGGTGACGGGTGATGGGGTTCCCTGCATGGAGACCCTGTTCTGTGACGGGACAACGGGTTCCCTGCATGGAGACCCTGTTCTGAGACGAGACAACGGGTTCCCTGCCTGGAGACCCTGTTCTTTGACGGTACAGCGGGTTCCCTGCCTGGAGACCCTGTTCCGTGATGGGACAACGCGTTCCCTGCCTGGAGACCCTGTTCTGTGATGGGTTGATGGGTTCCCTGAGTGGAGACCCTGTTCCGTGACGGGACAAGGGGTTCCCTGCGTGGAGACCCTGTTCTGTGACGGGACGAGGGGTTCCCTGCGTGGAGACCCTGTTCCGTGTCGGGGCAACGGGTTCTCTGAATGGAGACCCTGTTCAGTGACGGGACAAAGGGTCGCCTTCGCGGAGACCCTGTTCTGTGACGGGACAAGGGTTGCCCTGCGTGGAGATACTGTTCTCAGACGGTACAAGGGTTTCCGTGCTTGGAGACCCTGTTGTGTGACGGGACAAGGGGTTCCCTGCGTGTAGACCCTGTTCCGTGACGGGACAGCGGGTTCCCTGCATGGAGACCCTGTTCTGTGACGGGACAAGGGGTTCCCGGCTTGGAGACCCTGTTCTGTGACGTGGCAACGGGTTCCCTGCCTGGAGACCCTGTTCTGTGACGGGACAACGGGTTCCCTGCCTGGAGACCCTGTTCTGAGACGGGACAATGGGTTCCATGCGTGTAGACCCTGGTCCGTGACGGGACAACGGGTTCCTTGCGTGGAGAACATGTTCTGTGACGGGACAAGGGGTTCCCTGCCTGGAGACCCTGTTCCGTGACGGGACAAGGGGTTCCCTGCGTGGAGACCCTGTTCTGTGACGGGACAAAGGGTTCCCTGCCTGGAGACCCTGTTCTGTGACGGGAGAAGGGGTTCCCTGCGTGTAGACCCTGTTCCGTGACGGGACAACGGGTTCCCTGAATGGAAACCCTGTTCTGTGACGGGACAACGGGTTCCCTGCGTGGAGACCCTGTTCCATGACGGGACAACGGGTTCCCTGCGTGGAGACCCTGTTCTGTGATATGACAAAGGGTTCCCAGCGACCAGACGCTGGTCTGTGACGGGACAACTGGTTGCCTGCGTGGAGAACCTGTTCCGTGATGGGACAACAGGTTCCCTGCGTGGAGACCTTTTTTGTGCCGGGACAACGGTTTCCCTGCGTGGAGACCCTGTTCTGTGTCGGCACAGCGGGTTCCCCGCGTGGAGACCCTGTTCTGTGATGGGACATCGGGTTCCCTGCGTGGAGACTCTGTTCTATGGCGGCACAACGGTTTCCCTGTGTGGAGACCCTGTTCTGTGATGGGACAAGGGGTTCCCTGTGTGTAGAACCTGTTCTGTGAAGGGACAACGGGTTCCCTGCGAGGGGACCCTGTTCTGTGATGGGAAAATGGTTTCTCTGCGAGGAGACCCTGTTCTGTGACGCGACAAGGGATTCCCTGTGTGTACACCTGTTTTGTGAAGGGACAACGGGTTCCCTGCCTGGAGACCATGTTCGGCGACGGGTGATGGGGTTCCCTGCATGGGGACCATGTTCTGTGACGGGACAACGGGTTCCCAGCGTGGAGACACTGTTCTGTGACGGGACAACGGGTTCTATGCGCGGAGACGTGTTTTGTGACGGGAAAATGGTTTCATTGCCTGGAGACCCTGTTCTGTGACGGGACAAGGGGTTCCCTGCGTGGATACCCTGTTCTGTGACGGGACAAAGGGTTCCCAGCGTGGAGACCCTGTTCTGTGATGGGACAACGGTTTCCCAGCGTGGAGAAACTGTTCTGTGACGACGCAACGGGTTCCTTGCGTGGAGACCCTGTTCTGTGAAGGGTTGATGGTTTCCCTGAGTGGAGATCCTGTTCCGTGACGGGACAACGGGTTCCCTGCGTGGAGACCCTGTTCTGCGACAGGACAAGGGGTTCCCTTCGTGGAGACACTGTTCTCTGACTGTACAATGGTTTCCCTGCTTGTAGCCCCTGTTCTGTGACGGGACAACGGGTTTCCTGCGTGGAGACCATGTTCTGTGACGGGACAACGGGTTCCATGCGCGGAGACCCTGTTCTGTGACGGGAAAATGGTTTCCCTGCCTGGAGACCCTGTTCTGTGACGGGACAACGGGTTCCCTGCGTTTAGAACCTGATCCGTGGCGGGACAACGGGTTCCCTGCGCGGAGACACTGTTCAGTGATGGGACAACGGTTTCCCTGCGTGGAGACCCTGTTCTGTGACGGGACAACGGGTTCCCAGCGTGGAGACCCTGGTCTGTTACAGGACAAAGGGTTCCCTGCGTGGAGATGCTGTTCTGTGACGGGACAACGGGTTCCCTGCGTGGAGACCCTGTTCTGTGACGGGACAAGGGGTTCCCTGCGTGGAGACCCTGTTCTGTGACGGGACAAGGGGTTCCCTGCGCGGAGACCCTGGTCTGTGACAGGACAACGGGTTCCCATCGTGGAGACCCTGGTCTGTTACAGGACAAAGGGTTCCCTGCGTGGAGACGCTGTTCTGTGACGGGACAAGGGGTTCCCTGCGTGGAGAACCTGTTCTGTGACGGGTGAAGGGGTTCCCTGCGTGGAGACCCTGTTTTGTGACGGGACAACGGGTTACATGCGCGGAGACCCTGTTCTGTGACGGGAAAATGGTTTCCCTGCGTGGAGACCCTGTTCTGTGACGCGACAAGGGATTCCCTGCTTTGAGGCCCTGTTCAGTGACGGGACAAGTGTTTCCATGCTTGGAGACCCTGTTCTGTGACAATACAACGGGTTCCCTGCGTGGAGACCCTGTTCTGTGACGGGACAAGGGATTCCCTGCGTGGAGACACTGTTCTGTGATGGGACAACGGGTTCCAAGCGTGGGGAACCTGGTCTGTGATGGGACAAGTGGTTCCCTGCGTGGAGACCCTGTTCTGCGACGGGACAACGGGTTCCTAGCGTGGAGACCCTGTTCTGTGACGGGACAACGGGTTCCCTGACTTGAGACCATGTTCTGTGACGGGACAACGGTTTCCCTGCGTGGAGACCCTGTTCTGTGATGGGACAACTGGTTCCCTTCGCGGAGACCCTGTTCTGTGACGGGACAAGGGGTTCCCAGCGTGGAGACCCTGGTCTGTTACAGGACAAGGGGTTCCCTGCGTGGAGACCGTGTTCTGTGACGGGACAACGGGTTCCCAGCGTGGAGACCCTGTTCTGTGACGGGACAACGGGTTCCCTGTCTGGAGACAATGTTCTGTAACGGGACAAGGGGTTACCTGTCTGGAGACACTGTTCTGTGACGGGACAACGGGTTCCCTGACTTGAGACCATGTTCTGTGACGGGATAACGGGTTCCCTCTGGGGAGGCCCTGTACTGGGATGGGACAACTGGTTCCCTGCATGGAGACCCTGTTCTGTGAGGGGACAACGGGTTCCCTGCGCGGAGACACTGTTCTGTGACGGGACAACGGGTTCCCTGCCTGGAGACCCTGTTCTGTGATGGGACAAGGGGTTCCCGGAGTGGAGACCCTGTTCTGTGACGGGACAACGGGTTCCTTGCGTGGAGACCCTGTTCTGTGACGGGACAAGGGGTTCCCTGCGTGGAGACCCTGTTCTGTGACGCGACAACGGGTTCCTTGCGTGGAGACACTGTTCTGTGACGGGACAACGGGTTCTCTGTTTTTTGGCCCTGTTCTGTGATGGGAGAACGGGTTCCCTGCGTGGAGGCCCTGTTCTGTGATGGGACAACGGGTTCCCTGCGTGGAGATCCTGTTCTGTGATGGGACAAGGGTTTCCCTGCGCGGAGACCCTGTTCCGTGACGGGAGAACGGGTTCCCAGCGTGGAGACCCTGGTCTGTCACAGGAGAAAGGGTTCCCTGCGTGGAGACGCTGTTCTGTGACAGGACAACGGGTTCCCTGCGTAGAGAACCTGTTCTGTGACGGGACAATGGGCTCCATGCCTGGATACCCTGTTCTGTGACGGGAGAACGGGTTCCCTGCCTGGAGACCCTGTTCTGTGACGGTACAACGGGTTCCGTGCGTGGAGACCCTGTTCTGTGACGGGACAACGAGTTCCCTGCATGGAGACCCTGTTCTGTGACGGGACAATATGTTCCCTGCCTGGAGACCCTGTTCTGTGACGGGACAACGGGTTCCCTGCCTGGAGACCCTGTTCTGTGACGAGAGAACGGGTTTCCAGCGTGGAGAACCTGTTCTGTGATGGGACAACGGGTTCCCTGTCTGGTGACCCTGTTCTGTGACGGCACAAAGGTTTCCCTGCCTTTAGATCCTGTTCTGTGACGGGACAACGGGTTCCTTGCGTGGAGACCTTGTTCTGTGACGGGATAACGGCTTCCCAGCGTGGAGACCTTGTTCTGTGATGGGACAAGGGGTTCCCAGCGTGGAGACTCTGTTCTGTGATGGGACAACGGGTTCCCTGCGTGGAGATCCTGTTCTGTGATGGGACAAGGGTTTCCCTGCGCGGAGACCCTGTTCTGTGACGGGAGAACGGGTTCCCAGCGTGGAGACCCTGGTCTGTCACAGGAGAAAGGGTTCCCTGCGTGGAGACGCTGTTCTGTGACAGGACAACGGGTTCCCTGCGTAGAGAACCTGTTCTGTGACGGGACAATGGGCTCCATGCCTGGATACCCTGTTCTGTGACGGGACAACGGGTTCCCTGCCTGGAGACCCTGTTCTGTGACGAGACAACGGGTTCCCAGCGTGGAGAACCTGTTCTGTGATGGGACGATGGGTTCCCTGTCTGGTGACCCTGTTCTGTGACGGCACAAAGGTTTCCCTGCCTTTAGATCCTGTTCTGTGACGGGACAACGGGTTCTCTGTTTGGTGACCCTGTTCTGTGATGGGAGAACGGGTTCCCTCCCTGGAGACCCTGTTCTGTGACGTGACTACGGGTTCCCTGCCTGGAGACCCTGTTCTGTGACATGACAACGGGTTCCCTGCGTAGAGACCCTGTTCTGTGACGGGACAACGGGTTCCCAGTGTGGAGACCCTGTTCCGTGATGGGACAACGGGTTCCCTGCCTGGAGACCCTGTTCTGTGATGGGTTGATGGGTTCCCTGAGTGGAGACCCTGTTCCGTGACGGGACAAGGGGTTCCCTGCGTGGAGACCCTGTTCTGTGACGGGACGAGGGGTTCCCTGCGTGGAGACCCTGTTCCGTGTCGGGGCAACGGGTTCTCTGAATGGAGACCCTGTTCAGTGACGGGACAACGGGTCGCCTTCGCGGAGACCCTGTTCTGTGATGGGACAAGGGTTGCCCTGCGTGGAGATACTGTTCTCAGACGGTACAAGGGTTTCCGTGCTTGGAGACCCTGTTGTGTGACGGGACAAGGGGTTCCCTGCGTGTAGACCCTGTTCCGTGACGGGACAACGGGTTCCCTGCATGGAGACCCTGTTCTGTGACGGGACAAGGGGTTCCCGGCTTGGAAACCCTGTTCTGTGACGTGGCAACGGGTTCCCTGCCAGGAGACCCTGTTCTGTGACGGGACAACGGGTTCCCTGCCTGGAGACCCTGTTCTGTGACGGGACAATGGGTTGCATGCTTGTAGACCCTGTTCCGTGACGGGACAACGGGTTCCCTGCGTGGAGAACATGTTCTGTGACGGGACAAGGGGTTCCCTGCCTGGAGACCCTGTTCCGTGACGGGACAAGGGGTTCCCGGCTTGGAGACCCTGTTCTGTGACGTGGCAACGGGTTCCCTGCCTGGAGACCCTGTTCTGTGACGGGACAACGGGTTCCCTGCCTGGAGACCCTGTTCTGTGATGGGACAACTGGTTACCTGCGTGGAGAACCTGTTCCGTGATGGGACAACAGGTTCCCTGCGTGGAGACCTTTTTTGTGCCGGGACAACGGTTTCCCTGCGTGGAGACCCTGTTCTGTGTCGGCACAGCGGGTTCCCCGCGTGGAGACCCTGTTCTGTGATGGGACATCGTGTTCCCTGCGTGGAGACTCTGTTCTATGGCGGCACAACGGTTTCCCTGTGTGGAGACCCTGTTCTGTGATGGGACAAGGGGTTCCCTGTGTGTAGAACCTGTTCTGTGATGGGACAACGGGTTCCCTGCGAGGGGACCCTGTTCTGTGATGGGAAAATTGTTTCTCTGAGAGGAGACCCTGTTCTGTGACGCGACAAGGGATTCCCTGTGTGTAGAACCTGTTCTGTGAAGGGACAACGGGTTCCCTGCCTGGAGACCATGTTCGGCGACGGGTGATGGGGTTCCCTGCATGGGGACCATGTTCTGTGACGGGACAACCTGTTCCCTGCGTGGAGACACTGTTCTGTGACGGGACAACGGGTTCTATGCGCGGAGACGTGTTCTGTGACGGGAAAATTGTTTCCCTGCCTGGAGACCCTGTTCTGTGACGGGACAAGGGGTTCCCTGCGTGGATACCCTGTTCTGTGACGGGACAAAGGGTTCCCAGCGTGGAGACCCTGTTCTGTGATGGGACAACGGTTTCCCAGCGTGGAGAAACTGTTCTGTGATGGGACAACGGGTTCCTTGCGTGGAGACCCTGTTCTGTGACGGGACAATATGTTCCCAGCCTGGAGACCCTGTTCTGTGACGGGACAACGGGTTCCCTGCCTGGAGACCCTGTTCTGTGACGAGACAACGGGTTCCCAGCGTGGAGAACCTGTTCTGTGATGGGACGATGGGTTCCCTGTCTGGTGACCCTGTTCTGTGACGGCACAAAGGTTTCCCTGCCTTTAGATCCTGTTCTGTGACGGGACAACGGGTTCCTTGCGTGGAGACCCTGTTCTGTGACGGGATAACGGCTTCCCAGCGTGGAGACCCTGTTCTGTGATGGGACAAGGGGTTCCCAGCGTGGAGACTCTGTTCTGTGAAGGGACAACGGGTTCCCAGTGTGGAGACCCTCTTCGGCGACGGGAGAAGGGTTTCTCTGTCTCGTGACCCTGTTCTGTGACGGGACAACGGGTTCTCTGTTTGGTGACCCTGTTCTGTGATGGGAGAACGGGTTCCCTCCCTGGAGACCCTGTTCTGTGACGTGACTACGGGTTCCCTGCCTGGAGACCCTGTTCTGTGACATGACAACGGGTTCCCAGCGTGGAGACCCTGTTCTGTGACGGGACAAGTGGTTCCCTGCGTGGAGACCATGTTCTGTGACGGGACAAGGTGTTCCTTGCGTGGAGATTCTGTTCTGTGACGAGACAACTTGTTCCCAGCCTGGAGACCCTGTTCTGTGACGGGACAACGGGTTCCTCCGGGGAGGCCCTGTTCTGTGATGGGACAACGGGTTCCCTGCGTGGAGACCCTGTTCTGTTACGGGGCAAGGGGTTCCCTGCCTGGAGAACCTGTTCTGTGACGGGACAACGGGTTCCCTGCATGGAGACCCTGTTCCGTGACGGGGCAAGGGTTTCCCAGCGTGGAGACCCTGTTCTGTGACGGGACAAGGGATTCCCTGCCTGGAGACCCTGTTCTGTGATGGGACAACTGGTTCCTTGCCTGGAGAACCTGTTCCGTGACGGGACAAAGAGTTCCCTGCCTGGAGACCCTGTTCTGTAACGGGACAACGTGTTCCCTGCGTGGAGACCATGTTCTGTGACGGGACAAGGTGTTCCCTGCGTGGAGATCCTGTTCTGTGACGATACAGCGGCTTCCCAGCGTGGAGACCCTGTTCTGTGACGGGAGAACGGGTTCCCTGCGGGGAGGCCCTGTTCTGTGATGAGACAACAGGTTCCCTGCGTGGAGACCCTGTTCTGTGATGGGACAAGGGGTTCCCAGCGTGGAGACCCTGTTCTGTGACGGGACAACGGGTTCCCTGTGTGGAGACCCTGTTCTGTGACGGGACAACGGGTTCCCTGCGTGGAGACCCTGTTCCGTGACGGGGCAAGGGTTTCCCAGCATGGAGACCCTATTCTTTGACGGGACAAGGGGTTCCCTGCGTGGAGACCCTGTTCTGTGACGGGACAACGGGTTCCCTGCCTGGAGACCCTGTTCTGTGACGGGACAAGGTTTTCCCAGCGTGAAGACCTTGTTCTGTGACGGGACAAGGGGTTCCCAGCGTGGAGAACCTGTTCTGTTTCAGGACAAGGGGTTCCCTGCGTGGAGACCCTGTTCTGTGATGGGACAAGGGGTTCCCTGCGTGGAGACCCTGGTCTGTCACAGGAGAAAGGGTTCCCTGCGTGGAGACGCTGTTCTCTGACAGGACAACGGGTTCCCTGCGTGGAGAACCTGTTCTGTGACGATACAGCGGCTTCCCAGCGTGGAGACCCTGTTCTGTGATGGGACAACGGGTTCCCTGCGGGGAGGCCCTGTTCTGTGATGAGACAACGGGTTCCCTGCGTGGAGACCCTGTTCTGTTACGGGACAACTGGTTCCTTGCCTGGAGATCCTGTTGTAGTACGGGACAAGGGGTTCCCTGCGTGGAGACCATGATCTGTGACGGGACAACGGGTTCCCTGCCTGGAGAACCTGTTCCGTGACGGGACAAAGAGTTCCCTGCCTGGAGACCCTGTTCTGTAACGGGACAACGTGTTCCCTGCTTGGAGATCCTGTTCTGTGACGATACAGCGGCTTCCCAGCGTGGAGACCCTGTTCTGTGATGGGACAACGGGTTCCCTGCGGGGAGGCCCTGTTCTGTGATGAGACAACGGGTTCCCTGCGTGGAGACCCTGTTCTGTGACGGGACAAGGGGTTCCCAGCGTGGAGACCCTGTTCTGTGACGGGACAAGGGGTTCCCTGCGTGGAGACCCTGTTCTGTGACGGGACAACGGGTTCCCTGCTGGAGACTCTTTTCTGTGGCGGGACAAGGGGTCCCCGCGTGGATACCCTGGCCTGTGACAGGACAACGGGTTCCGTGCGTGGAGACCCTGTTCTGTGACGGGACAACGGGTTTCCCAGCGTGGAGACCCTATTCTTTGACGGGACAAGGGTTTCCCTGCGTGGAGACCCTGTTCTGTGACGGGACAACGGGTTCCCTGCATGGAGACCCTGTTCCGTGACGGGGCAAGGGTTTCCCAGCGTGGAGACCCTATTCTTTGACGGGGCAAGGGTTTCCCAGCATGGAGACCCTATTCTTTGACGGGACAAGGGGTTCCCTGCCTGGAGACCCTGTTCTGTGACGGGACAACGGGTTCCCGGCGTGGAGACCCTGTTCTGTTACAGGACAACGGGTTCCCTGACTGGAGACCCTGTTCAGCGGCGGAACAACGGGTTCCCTGCGTGGAGACCCTGTTCTGTGACGGGACAACGGGTTCCCAGCGTGGAGACCCTGTTCCGTGACGGGACAACGGGTTCCCTGCGTGGAGACCCTGTTCTGTGACGGGACAATTTTTTCCCAGCGTGGAGACCATGTTCTGTGACGGGACAACGGGTTCCCTGCTTGGAGACCCTGTTCCGTTATAGGACAACGGGTTCCCTGACTGGAGAACCTGTTCTGTGACGGGACAACGGGTTCCTAGCGTGGTGACCCTGTTCTGTGACGGGACACGGGTTCCCTGCCTGGAGACAATGTTCTGTAACGGGACAAGGGGTTCCCTGTCTGGAGACACAGTTCTGTGACGGGACAATGGGTTCCCTGACTTGAGACCCTGTTCTGTGACGGGACAACGGGTTCCCTGCGTGGAGACCCAGTTCTGTGATGGGACAACGGTTTCCCTTCGCGGAGACCCTGTTCTGTGACGGGACAAGGGATTCCCTGCTTGGAGACCCTGTTCTGTGACGGGACAACGGGTTCCCTGTCTGGATACCCTCTTCTGGGACAGGACAAGGGGTTCCCAGCGTTTAGACCCTGTTCTGTGACGGGACAACGGGTTCCCTGCTAGGAGACCCTGTTCTGTGACGGGACAACGGGTTCCCTGCGTGGAGAACTTGTTCTGTGACGGGACAAGGGGTTCCCTGCCTGGAGACCCTGTTCCGTGATGGGACAACGGGTTCCCTGCCTGGAGACCCTGTTCCGTAACGGGACAACGGGTTCTCTGTTTGGTGGCCCTGTTCTGTGATGGGAGAACGAGTTCCCTCCCTGGAGACCCTGTTCTGTGACGTGACTACGGGTTCCCTGCGTGGAGACCCTGTTCTGTGACGGGACAAGTGGTTCCCTGCCTGGAGACCCTGTTCTGTGACGGGACAAGGGGTTCCCTGCATGGAGACCCTGTCCTGTGACGGGAGAAGGGGTTCCCTGCGTGGAGACCCTGTTCTGTGACGGGAGAACGGGTTCCCTGCATGGAGAACTTGTTCCGTGACGGGGCAATTGTTTCCCAGCGCGGAGACCCTATTCTTTGACGGGACAACGGGTTCCCTGCGTGGAGACCCTGCTCTGTGACTTGACGAGGGTTTCCCTGCGTGGAGACCCTGCTCTGTGACGGGACAACGGGTTCCCTGCGTGGAGACCCTGTTCTGTGACGGGACAACGGGTTCCCCGCCTGGAGACCCTGTTCGGTGACGGGACAAAGGGTTCCCTGCCTGGAGAACCTGTTCTGTGACGGGACAAAGGTTTCCCTGCGTGAAGACCATGATCTGTGACAGGACAACGGGTTCCCTGCCTGGAGACCCTGTTCTGAGAAGGGACAACGGGTTCTCGGTCTGGTGACCCTGTTCTGTGATGGGACAACAGGTTCCTTGCGTGGAGACTCTGTTCTGTGACGATACAGCGGGTTCCCAGCGTGGAGACCCTGTTCCGTGACGGGACAAAGGGTTCCCTGCGTGGAGACCCTGTTCTGTGACGGCACAACGGGTTCCCAGCGTGGAGACCCTATTCTTTGACGGGACAACATGTTCCCTGCCAGGAGACTCTGTTCGGTGGCGGAAGAACGGGTTCCCTACGTGGAGACCCTGTTCTGTCACGGGACAACGGGTTCCCTGCCTGGAGACCCTGTTCTGTCACGAGACAACGGGTTCCCAGCGTGGAGAACCTGTTCTGTGATGGGACGATGGGTTCCCTCTCTGGTGACCCTGTTCTGTGACGGCACAACGGTTTCCCTGCCTTTAGATCCTGTTCTGCGACGGGACAACGGGTTCCTTGCGTGGAGACCCGGTTCTGTGACGGGATAACGGCTTCCCAGCGTGGAGACCCTGTTCTGTGAAGGGTCAACGGGCTCCCAGCGTGGAGACCCTCTTCGGCGACGGGAGAAGTTTTTCTCTGTCTCATGACCCTTTTCTGTGACGGGACAAAGGGTTCCCTGAGTGGAGACCCTGTTCCGTAACGGGACAACGGGTTCTCTGTTTGGTGACCCTGTTCTGCGATGGGACAACGGGTTCCCTGCCTGGAGACCCTGTTCTGTGATGAGACAACGGGTTCCCAGCGTGGAGACCCTGTTCTGTGATGGGACGATGGGTTCCCTGTCTGGTGACCCTGTTCCGTGACGGCACAAAGGGTTCCCTGCCTTTAGATCGTGTTCTGTGACGGGATAACGGCTTCCCAGCGTGGAGACCCTGTTCTGTGACGGGACAAGGGTTTCCCAGCGCGGCGACCCTGTTCTGTGACGGGACAACGGGTTCCCAGCGTGGAGACACTCTTCGGCGACGGGAGAAGGGTTTCTCTGTCTCGTGACCCTGTTATGTAACGGGACAACGGGTTCCCTGCGTGGAGACCCTCTTCTGTGATGGGACAAGCGGTTCCCTGCGTGGAGACCCTGTTCTGTGACGGGACAATGGGTTTCCTGCATGGAAATCCTGTTCTGTGACGGGACAAGGGGTTCCCAGCGTGAAGACCCTGTTTTGTGACGGGACAACGGGTTCCCTGCATGGAGACCCTGTTCCGTGACGGTTCAAGGGTTTCCCAGGTGGAGACCCTGTTCTGTGACGCGACAACGGGTTCCTTGCGTGGAGACACTGTTCTGTGACGGGACAACTGATTTCCTGCGTGGAGACCCTGTTCTGTGACGGGACAACGGGTTCCCTGCGTGGAGACCCTGTTCTGTGACGGGACAACGGGTTCCCAGCGTGGAAATCCTGTTCTTTGACAGGACAACGGGTTCCCTGCATGGAGACAATGTTCTGTGACGGGATAAGGGGTTCCCAGCGTGGAGACACTTTTCTGTGACGGGACAAGGGGTTCCCTGCGTGGAGACCCTGTTCTGTGACGGGACAACTGGTTCCCTGTCAGGAGACCCTGTTCGGTGGAGGGAGAAGGGGTTCCCTGCTTGGTGACACTCTTCTGTGACGGGACAACTGGTTCCCAGCATGGAGACCCTGTTCTGTGACGAGACAACGGGTTCCCAGCGTGGAGACCCTGTTCTGTGATGGGACAATGGGTTCCCTGCGTGGAGACCCTGTTCTGTGATGGGACAAGGGGTTCCCTGCGTGGAGACCCTTTTCTGTGACGGGTCAAGGGGTTCCGTGCGCGGAGACCCTGTTCTGTGACGGTACAACGGGTTCCCTGCATGGAGACCCTGTTCTGTGACGGGACAACGGGTTCCCTGCGTGGAGACCCTGTTCTGTGGCGGGACAACGGGTTCCCTGCCTGAAGACCCTGTTCTGTGACGGGACAGCGGGTTCCCTGCCTGAAGATCCTGTTTTGTGACGGGACAACGGGTTCCCTGCTTGGAGACCCTGTTCTGTGACGACACAACGGGTTCCCTGCCTGGAGACACTGTTCTGTGACATGACAACTGGTTCCTTGCCTGGAGATCCTGTTCTAGTACGGGACAAGGGGTTCCCTGCGTGGAGACCCTGTTCTGTGACGGGACAACGGGTTCCCTGACTGGAGAACCTGTTCTGCGACGGGACAAAGAGTTCCCTGGGTGGAGACCATGTTCTGTAACGGGACAAGTGGTTCCCCGCGTGGAGACCATGTTCTGTGATGGGACAAGGTGTTCCCTGCGTGGAGATCCTGTTCTGTGAGGATACAGCGGCTTCCCAGCGTGGAGACCCTGTTCTGTGATGGGACAACGGGTTCCCTGCATGGAAATCCTGTTCTGTGACGGGACAAGGGGTTCCCTGCGTGAAGACCCTGTTCTGTGACGGGACAACGGGTTCCCTGCGTGGAGACCCTGTTCCGTGTCGGGGCAAGGGTTTCCCAGCCTGGAGACCCTGTTCTGTGACGAGACAACGGGTTCCCTGCTTGGAGACCCTGTTCTGTGACGGGACAACGGGTTTCCTGCGTGGAGACCCTGTTCTGTGATGGGACAAGGGGTTCCCTGCGTGGAGACCCTGTTCTGTGACGGGACAATGGGTTCCCAGCGTGGAAATCCTGTTCTTTGACAGGACAACGGGCTCCCTGCATGGAGACCCTGTTCTGTGATGGGACAACATGTTCCCTGCCTGGAGACCCTGTTCTGTGATGGGACAAGGGGTTCCCTGCGTGGAGAACCTGTTCTGTGACGGGACAAAGGTTTCCCTGCATGGAGACCCTGATCCGTGACGGGACAAGGGGTTCCCTGCGTGGAGACCCTCTTCTGTGACGGGACAATGGGTTCCCAGCGTGGAGACCCTGTTCTGCGACGGGACAACGGGTTCCCTGCGTGGGAGACCCTGTTCCGTGATGGGACAAAGGGTTCCCTGCGCGGAGACCCTGTTCTGTGACGGGACAACGGGTTCCTGGCGTGGAGACCATGTTCTGTGACGGGATAACGGGTTCCCAGCGTGGAGACCCTGTTCTGTGACGGGACAAGGGGTTCCCTGCGTGGCGACCCTGTTCTGTGACGGGACAACTGGTTCTCTGCCAGGAGACCCTGTTCGGTGGCGGGAGAACGGGTTCCCTGCGTGGTGACACTCTTCTGTGACGGGACAACGGGTTCCCATCATGGAGACCCTGTTCTGTGATGAGACAACGGGTTCCCAGCGTGGAGACCCTTTTCTGTGACGGGACAAGGGGTTCCCTGCCTGAAGGCCCTGTTCTGTGACGGGACAAGTGGTTCCCTGCGTGGAGACCCTGTCCTGTGACGGGAGAAGGGGTTCCCTGTCTGGATACCCTGTTCTGTGACGGGACAACGGGTTCCCTGCATGGAGAACCTGTTCCGTGACGGGGCAAGGGTTTCCCAGCACGGAGACCCTATTCTTTGACAGGACAACGGGTTCCCTGCCTGGAGACCCTGCTCTGTGACTTGACGAGGGTTTCCCTGCCTGGAGTCCCTGTTCTGTGAAGGGACAACGGGTTCCCTGCCTGGAGACCCTGTTCTGTGACGGGACAACGGGTTCCCTGCCTGAAGACCCTGTTCGGAGACGGGACAACGGGTTCCCTGCCTGGAGACCCTGTTCTGTGACGACACAACGGGTTCCCTGCGTGGAGAACCTGTTCTGTGAAGGGACAACGGGTTCCATGCGTGGAGACCCTGTTCTGTGACGGGACAACTGGTTCCTTGCCTGGAGATCCTGTTCTAGTACGGGACAAGGGGTTCCTTGCGTGGAGACCCTGTTCTGTGACGGGACAAGGGGTTCCCTGCGTGGAGACCCTGTTCTGTGACGGGACAATGGGTTCCCTGCCTGGAGACCCTGTTCTGTGACGGGACAAGGGGTTCCCTGCGTGGAGAACCTGTTCTGTGACGGGACAACGAGTTATCTGCGTGGAGACCCTGTTCTGTGGCGGGACAAGTGTTTCCATACTTGGAGACCCTGTTCTGTGACGGGACAACGGGTTCCCTGCATTGAGAACCTGTTCCGTGACGGGGCAAGGGTTTCCCAGCGTGGAGACCCTATTCTTTGACGGGACAACGGGTTCCCTGCGTGGAGACCCTACTCTGTGACTTGACGAGGGTTTCCCTGCCTGGAGACCCTGTTCTGTGACGGGACAACGGGTTCCCTGCGTGGAGACCCTGTTCTGTGACGGGACAACGGGTTCCCTGCCTGAAGACCCTGTTCGGAGACGGGAGAAGGGGTTCCCAGCGTGGAGACCCTGTTCTGTGATGACACAACGGGTTCCCTGCATGGAGACCCTGTTCCGTGACGGGACAACGGGTTCCCTGCGTGGAGACCCTGTTCTGTGACGGGACAACTGGTTCCTTGCCTGGAGATCCTGTTCTAGTACGGGACAAGGGGTTCCCTGCGTGGAGACCCTGTTCTGTGACGGGACAACGGGTTCCCTGACTGGAGAACCTGTTCTGCGACGGGACAAAGAGTTCCCTGCGTGGAGACCCAGTTCTGTAACGGGACAAGTGGTTCCCTGCGTGGAGACCATGTTCTGTGATGGGAAAAGGTGTTCCCTGCGTGGAGATCCTGTTCTGTGAGGATACAGCGGCTTCCCAGCGTGGAGACCCTGTTCTGTGATGGGACAACTGGTTCCCTGCATGGAAATCCTGTTCTGTGACGGGACAAGGGGTTCCCTGCGTGAAGACCCTGTTCTGTGACGAGACAACGGGTTCTCTGCGTGGAGAACCTGTTCCGTGACGGGACAACGGGTTTCTTGCGTGGAGACCCTGTTCTGTGACGGGACAAGGTGTTCCCTGCGTGGAGACCCTGTTCTGTGGCGGGACAAAGGGTTCCCTGGGTGGAGACCCTGTTCTGTGACGGGACAACGGGTTCCCAGCATGGAAATCCTGTTCTTTTACAGGACAACGGGTTCCCTGCATGGAGACCCTGTTCTGTGACGAGACAAAATGTTCCCTGCCTGGAGACCCTGTTCTGTGATGGGACAACGGGTTCCCTGCGTGGAAATCCTGTTCTGTGATGGGACAACGGGTTCCTTGCGTGGAGACCCTGTTCTGTGACGGGACAAGGTGTTCCCTGCGTGGAGACCCTGTTCCGTGTCGGGGCAAGGGTTTCCCAGCCTGGAGACCCTGTTCTGTGACGAGACAACGGGTTCCCTTCTTGGAGACCCTGTTCTGTGACGGGACAACGGGTTTCCTGCGTGGAGACCCTGTTCTGTGACGGGACAAGGGGTTCCCTGCCTGGAGACCCTGTTCTGTGACGGGACAATGGGTTCCCAGCGTGGAAATCCTGTTCTTTGACAGGACAACGGGTTCCCTGCATGGAGACCCTGTTCTGTGATGGGCCAACATGTTCCCTGCCTGGAGACCCTGTTCTGTGATGGGACAAGGGGTTCCCTGCGTGGAGAACCTGCTCTGTGACGGGACAAAGGTTTCCCTGCATGGAGACCCTGATCTGTGACGGGACAAGGGGTTCCCTGCGTGGAGACCCAGATCCGTGACGGGACAATGGGTTCCCAGCGTGGAGACCCTGTTCTGCGACGGGACAACAGGTTCCCTGCGTGGAGACCCTGTTCCGTGATGGGACAAAGGGTTCCCTGCGCGGAGACAATGTTCTGTGACGGGACAACGGGTTCCCTGCGTGGAGACCCTGTTCTGTGACGGGACAAGTGGTTCCCTGCGTGGAGACCCTGTCCTGTGACGGGAGAAGGGGTTCCCTGTCTGGATACCCTGTTCTGTGACGGGACAACGGGTTCCCTGCATGGAGAACCTGTTCCGTGACGGGGCAAGGGTTTCCCAGCACGGAGACCCTATTCTTTGACAGGACAACGGGTTCCCTGCGTGGAGACCCTGCTCTGTGACTTGACGAGGGTTTCCCTGCCTGGAGACCCTTTTCTGTGAAGGGACAACGGGTTCCCTGCGCGGAGACCCTGTTCTGTGACGGGACAACGGGTTCCCTGCCTGGAGACCCTGTTCTGTGACGGGACAACGGGTTCCCTGCGTGGAGACCCTGCTCTGTGACTTGACGAGGGTTTCCCTGCCTGGAGACCCTTTTCTGTGAAGGGACAATGGGTTCCCTGCCTGCAGACCCTGTTCTGTGACGGGACAAGGGGTTCCCTGCCTGGAGACCCTGTTCTGTGACGGGACAACGGGTTCCCTGCCTGAAGACCCTGTTCGGAGACGGGACAACGGGTTCCCCGCCTGGAGACCCTGTTCTGTGACGACACAACGGGTTCCCTGCGTGGAGAACCTGTTCTGTGAAGGGACAACGGGTTCCCTGCGTGGAGACCATGTTCTGTGACGGGACAACTGGTTCCTTGCCTGGAGATCCTGTTCTAGTACGGGACAAGGGGTTCCTTGCGTGGAGACCCTGTTCTGTGACGGGACAAGGGGTTCCCTGCCTGGAGACCCTTTTTTGTGATGGGACAATGGGTTCCCTGTGTGGAGACCCTGTTCTGTGAAGGGGCAAGGAGTTCCCTGCGTGGAGACCCTGTTCTGTGACGGGACAACGGTTTCCCTGCCTGGAGACGCTGTTCTATGACTGGACAAGGGTTTCCCTCCATGGAGACCCTGTTCCGTGACGGAACAATGGGTTCTCAGAATGGAGACCCTGTTCTGTGACAGGACAATGGTTTCCCTGCCTCGAGACCGTTTTCTGTGACGGGAAAAGGGGTTCCCTGCATGGAGACCCTCTTCTGTGAAGGGACAAGGGTTTCCCTGCGCGGAGACCCTGTTTCGTGACGGGCCTAGGGGTTCCCTGCGTGGAGAACGTGTTCTGTGACGGGGCAACGGGCTCCCTGGTTTTAGACCCTGTTCTGTGACGGGACAACGGGTTCCCTGCGTGGAGACTCTGTTCCGTGACGGGACAACGGGTTTCCAGCGTGGAGACCCTGTTCTGTGACGGGACAACGGGTTCCCTGCGTGAAGACCCTGTTCTGTCATGGGACAACGTGTTTCCTGCGCGGAGACAATGTTCTGTGACGGTACAACGGGTTCCCTGCGTGGAGACCCTGTTCTGCGACGGGATAAAGGTTTCCCTGCGTGGAGACCCTGTTTCGTGACAGGACAAAGGTTTCCCTGCCTGGAAACCCTGTTCCGCGATGGGACAACGGGTTCTCTGCTTTTAGACCCTGTTCTGTGACGGGACAACGGGTACCCTGCCTGGAGACCCTTTTTTGTGATGGGACAATGGGTTCCCTGTGCGGAGACCCTGTTCTGTGACGGGACATCGGGTTCCCAGCGTGGAGACCATGTTCTGTGAAGGGACAACGGGTTCCCTGCCTGGAGACCCTGGTCTGTGACGGGAAAACGGGTTCCCTGCATGAAGACCCTGTTCTGTGAAGGGACAACGTTTTCCCTGCTTGGAGACCCTGTTCTGTGACGGGACAATGGGTTCCCTTCTTGGAGACAATGTTCTGTGACGGAAAATGGGTTCCCTGCGTGGAGACCCTGTTCTGTGACGGGACAACGGGTTCCCTGCGTGGAGACCCTGTTCCGTTGCGGGACAAGGGGTTCCCTGCTTGGAGACCCTGTTCTGTGACGGGACAACGGGTTCCCTGCCTGCAGACCCTGTTCTGTGACGGGACAACGGGTTCCCTGCGTGGAGACCCTGTTCTGTGTTAGGAGAAGGGGTTCCCTGCGTGGAGACCCTGTTCTGTGACGGGACAACGGGTTCCCTGCCTGGAGACCCTGTTCTGTGACGGGACAACGAGTTCCATGCGTGGAGACCCTATTCTGTGACGGGACAAGGGGTTCCCTGCGCGGAGACCCTGTTCTGTGACGTGACAAGGGGTTCCCTGCATGGACACCATGTTCCGTGATGTTGCAATGGCTTCCCTGCCCAGAGACCCTGTTCTACGATGGGACAAAGGGTTCTCTGTGTGGAGACCCTGTTCTGTGATGGGACAAGTGGTTCCCTGCCTGGAGACCATGTTCCGTGACGGGACAAAGGTTTCCCTTCCTGAAGGACCTGTTCTGAGTTGGGACAAGGGTTTCCGTGCGTGGAGACCTTGTTCTGTGAAGGTACAACTGGTTCCCTGCACGGAGACCCTGCTCTGTGAAGGGACAAGGGGTTCCCTGCGTGGAGACCCTGTTCTGTGACGGGACAACGGATTCCATGCCTGGAGACCCTGTTCCGTGACGGGACAAAGGGTTCCCTGCGTGGAGACCCTGTTCTGTGACGGTACAAAGGGTTCCCTGAGTGGAGACCCTGTTCTGTGACGGGACAACGGGTTCCCTGCGTAAAGACCCTGTTCTGTGACGGGACAACGGGTTCCCTGCATGGAGACCCTGTTCTGTGATGGGAAAAAGGGTTCCCTGCGTGGAGACCCTGTTCTGTGACAGGACAAGGGTTTCCCTGCCTGGAGACCCTGTTCCGTGACGGGACAACGGGTTCGCTGCCTGGAGACCCTGTTCTGTGACGGGACAAGTGTTTCCCAGCGTGGAGACCCTGTTCTGTGACGGGACACAGGGTTTCCTGCGTGGAGACCCTGTTCTGTGATGGGACAACGGGTTCCCTGCGTGGAGACCCTGTTTCCAGATGGGACAAAGGTTTCCCTGCCTGGAGACCCTGTTCTGTGACGGGACAAGGGGTTCCCTTCTTGGAGACCCTTTTCTGTGACGGGACAACGGGTTCCCTGCGTGGAGACCCTGTTCTGTGACGGGACAATGGGGTCCCTGCGTGGAGACCCTGTTCTGTGACGGGACAAGGGGTTCCCTGCATGGAGACCATGTTCTGTGACGGGACAACGGGTTCCCAGCCTGGAGACCCTGTTCTGTGACGGGACAATGGGTTCCCACCATGGAGACCCTATTCTGTGACGGGACAACGGGTTCCCTGCGTGGAGACCCTATTCTGTGACGGGACAAGGGGTTCCCTGCGCGGAGACCCTGTTCTGTAACGGGACAACCGGTTCCCTGCGTGGAGACCCTGTTCTGTGACGGGACAACGGGTTCCCTGCGCGGAGACCCTCTTCTGTGACGGGACAACGGGTTCCCTGCATGGAGACCATGTTCCGTGACGGGACAATGGGTTCCCTGCGCGGAAACCCTATTCTGTGACGGGACAACGGGTTCCCTGCCTGGAGACCCTGTTTTGTGTCGGGACAACGTGTTCCCTGCGTGGAGACCCTGTTTTGTGACGGGACAAAGGTTTCCTGCGTGGAGACCATGTTCTGTGATGGGACAACGTGTTCCCAGCGTGGAGACCCTGTTCTGTGACGGGACAAAGTGTTCCCAGCGTGCAGACTCTGTTCTGTGGCGGGACAACGGGTTCCCTGCGTGGAGACACTGTTCTGTAATGGGACAACGGGTTCCCGGCCTGGAGACCCTGTTTCGTGACGGGACAAAGGGTTCCCTGCGTGGAGACCCTGTTCTGTGACGGGACAATGTGTTTCCTGCGTGGAGACCCTGTTCTGTGTATGGACAACGGGTTACCTGCGCGGAGACCCTGTTCTGTGACGGGACAATGTGTTTCCTGCGTGGAGACCCTTTTCTGTGTAGGGACAACGGGTTCCCTGTGCGGAGACCCTCTTCTGTGACGGGAAAAGTGGTTCCCTGCGTGGAGACCATGTTCTGTGACGGTACAACGGGTTCCCTGCGTGGAGAACCTGTTCTGCTACGGGATAAAGGTTTCCCTTCGTGGAGACCCTGTGTCGTGACAGGACAAAGGTTTCCCTGCCTGGAAACCCTGTTCCGTGAAGGGACAAGGGGTTCTCTGCGTTTAGACCCTGTTCTGTGATGGGACAACGGGTACCCTGCCTGGAGACCCTTTTTTGTGATGGGACAATGGGTTCCCTGCGTGGAGTCCCTGTTCTGTGAAGGGGCAAGGAGTTCCCTGCGTGGAGACCCTGTTCTGTGACGGGACAACGGTTTCCCTGCCTGGAGACCCTGTTCTATGACTGGACAAGGGTTTCCCTCCATGGAGACCCTGTTCCGTGACGGAACAATGGGTTCTCAGAATGGAGACCCTGTTCTGTGACGGGACAATGGTTTCCCTGCCTCGAGACCCTTTTCTGTGACGGGAAAAGGGGTTCCCTGTGTGGAGACCCTCTTCTGTGAAGGGACAAGGGTTTCCCTGCGCGGAGACCCTGTTTCGTGACGGGCCTAGGGGTTCCCTGCGTGGAGAACGTGTTCTGTGACGGGGCAACGGGCTCCCTGGTTTTAGACCCTGTTCTGTGACGGGACAACGGGTTCCCTGCGTGGAGACTCTGTTCCGTGACGGGACAACGGGTTTCCAGCGTGGAGACCCTGTTCTGTAATGGGACAACGGGTTCCCTGCGTGGAGACCCTGTTCTGTGACGGGACAACGGGTTCCCTGCGTGAAGACCCTGCTCTGTCATGGGACCATGGGTTTCCTGCGCGGAGACAATGTTCTGTGACGGTACAACGGGTTCCCTGCGTGGAGACCCTGTTCTGCGACGGGATAAAGGTTTCCCTGCGTGGAGACCCTGTTTCGTGACAGGACAAAGGTTTCCCTGCCTGGAAACATTGTTCCGTGATGGGACAAGGGGTTCTCTGCGTTTAAACCCTGTTCTGTGACGGGACAACGGGTACCCTGCCTGGAGACCCTTTTTTGTGATGGGACAATGGGTTCCCTGTGCGGAGACCCTGTTCTGTCACGGGACAACGGGTTCCCTGCCTGGAGACCCTGTTCTGTGACGGGAAAACGGGTTCCCTGCGTGGTGACACTCTTCTGTGACGGGACAACGGGTTCCCAGCATGGAGACCCTGTTCTGTGATGAGACAACGGGTTCCCAGCGTGGAGACCCTGTTCTGTGACGGGACAATGGGTTCCCTTCTTGGAGACAATGTTCTGTGACGGAAAATGGGTTCCCTGCGTGGAGACCCTGTTCCGTAACGGGACAACGGGTTCCCTGCGTGGAGACAATGTTCTGTAACGGGACAACGGGTTCCCTGCCTGCAGACCCTGTTCTGTGACGGGACAACGGGTTCCCTGCTTGGAGACCCTGTTCTGTGTTAGGAGAAGGGGTTCCCTGCGTGGAGACCCTGTTCTGTGACGGGACAACGGGTTCCCTGCGTGGAGACCCTGTTCTGTGACGGGACAACGGGTTCCCTGTCTGGAGACCCTATTCTGTGACGGGGCAAGGCGTTCCCTGCGCGGAGACCCTGTTCTGTGACGTGACAAGGGGTTCCCTGCATGGACACCATGTTCCGTGATGTTGCAATGGCTTCCCTGCCCAGAGACCCTTTTCTACGATGGGACAAAGGGTTCTCTGTGTGGAGACCCTGTTCTGTGATGGGACAAGTGGTTCCCTGCCTGGAGACCATGTTCCGTGACGGGACAAAGGTTTCCCTGCCTGAAGGACCTGTTCTGAGATGGGACAAGGGTTTCCGTGCGTGGAGACCTTGTTCTGTGACGGTACCACTGGTTCCCTGCACGGAGACCCTGCTCTGTGAAGGGACAAGGGGTTCCCTGCGTGGAGACCCTGTTCTGTGACGGGACAACGGATTCCATGCCTGGAGACCCTGTTCCGTGACGGGACAACGGGTTCCCTGCGTGGAGACCCTGTTCTGTGACGGTACAAAGGGTTCCCTGAGTGGAGACCCTGTTCTGTGACGGGACAACGGGTTCCCTGCGTAAAGACCCTGTTCTGTGACGGGACAAAGGGTTCCCTGCGTGGAGACCCTGTTCTGTGATGGGAAAAAGGGTTCCCTGCGTGGAGACCCTGTTCTGTGACAGGACAAGGGTTTCCCTGCCTGGAGACCCTGTTCCGTGACGGGACAACGGGTTCGCTGCCTGGAGACCCTGTTCTGTGACGGGACAAGTGTTTCCCAGCGTGGAGACCCTGTTCTGTGACGGGACAACGGGTTTTCTGCGTGGAGACCCTGTTCTGTGATGGGACAACGGGTTCCCTGCATGGAGACCCTGTTTCCAGATGGGACAAAGGTTTCCCTGCCTGGAGACCCTGTTCTGTGACGGGACAAGGGGTTCCCTTCTTGGAGACCCTTTTCTGTGACGGGACAACGGGTTCCCTGCGTGGAGACCCTGTTCTGTGACGGGACAATGGGGTCCCTGCGTGGAGACCCTGTTCTGTGACGGGACAAGGTGTTCCCTGCGTGGAGACCATGTTCTGTGACGGGACAAAGGTTTCCCAGCCTGGAGACCCTGTTCTGTGACGGGACAATGGGTTCCCTGCGTGGAGACCCTGTTCTGTGACGGGACAACGGGTTCCCTGCGTGGAGACCCTGTTCTGTGACGGGACAACGGGTTCCCTGCCTGGAATCCCTGTTTTGTGTCGGGACAACGTGTTCCCCGCGTGGAGACCCTGTTCTGTGAAGGGACAATGGGGTCCCTGCGCGGAGACCCTGTTCTGTAACGGGACAAAGGTTTCCCTGCCTGGAAACCCTGTTCTGTGAAGGGACAAGGGGTTCTCTGCGTTTAGACCCTGTTCTGTGACGGGACAACGGGTACACTGCCTGGAGACCCTGTTCCGTGACGGGACAATGGGTTCCCTGCGTGGAGACCCTGTTCTGTGAAGGGGCAAGGAGTTCCCTGCGTGGAGACCCTGTTCTGTGACGGGACAACGGTTTCCCTGCCTGGAGACCCTGTTCTATGACTGGAGAAGGGTTTCCCTCCATGGAGACCCTGTTCCGTGACGGAACAATGGGTTCTCAGAATGGAGACCCTGTTCTGTGACGGGACAATGGTTTCCCTGCCTCGAGACCCATTTCTGTGACAGGAAAAGGGGTTCCCTGTGTGGAGACCCTCTTCTGTGAAGGGACAAGGGTTTCCCTGCGCGGAGACCCAGTTTCGTGACGGGCCTAGGGGTTCCCTGCGTGGAGAACGTGTTCTGTGACGGGGCAACGGGCTCCCTGGTTTTAGACCCTGTTCTGTGACGGGACAACGGGTTCCCTGCGTGGAGACTCTGTTCCGTGACGGGACAATGGGTTTCCAGCGTGGAGACCCTGTTCTGTAATGGGACAACGGGTTCCCTGCGTGGAGACCCTGTTCTGTGACGGGACAACGGGTTCCCTGCGTGAAGACCCTGTTCTGTCATGGGACAACGGGTTTCCTGCGCGGAGACAATGTTCTGTGACGGGACAACGGGTTCCCTGCGTGGAGACCCTCTTCTGCGAAGTGACAACGGGTTCCCTGCGTGGAGACCCTGTTCTGTGTTGGGACAAGGGGTTCCCTGCGTGGAGACCCTGTTCCGTGACGGGACAAGGGGTTCCCTGCGTGGAGAACCTATTCTGTTATGGGACAAGGGTTTCCCTGCGTGGAGACCCTGTTCTGTGACGGGACAAGGGGTTCCCTGCGTGGAGACCCTGTTCTGTGATGGGACAACGGGTTCCCTGCCTGGAGACAGTGTTCTGTGACGGGACAAAGGGTTCCCTGGCAGGAGACCCTGTTCTGTGGCGGGACATGTGTTTCCCTGTCTGGAGACCCTGTTCTGTGACGGGACAACGGGTTCCCTGCGTGGAGACCCTGTTCTGTGACGGGACAAGGGGTTCCCTTCGTTGAGTACCTGTTCTGTGACGAGATAAGGATTCCCTGCCTGGAGACCCTGTTTTGTGACGGGACAACGGGTTCCCTGCATGGAGACCCTGTTCTGTGACTCGACAACGGGTTCCCTGCGTGGAGACCCTGTTCTGTGACTCGACAACGGGTTCCCTTCGTGGAGACCCTGCTCTGTGACGGGACAAGGGTTTCCCTGCGCGGAGACCCTGTTCTGTCACGGGACAAGGGGTTCCCGGCGTGGAGAACCTGTTCTGTGATCCTCAGGACAGTGAGAAGAGCATGCAGCAAGCTCACTGCCCTGGACTTCAAGAGAGCAGACTTTGGCCTCTTCAGGAACCTGCTCAGGAAGTTTCCATGGGATACAGCCCTAGAGGGCAGGGGGGCCCAAGACTGTTGGTTGATATTCAAGGATATCCTCCTGCAAGCTCAGGAGCGGTGCATCCCAACTAGAAGGAAGTTCAGCAGGAGGGCCAGGAGACCTCCTTGGATGGATAAGGAGCTGCTGAGCAAAATTCGAAAGATAAAAGAGGCTTATATAAGGTGGAAGCAAGGTCAGGCGGCCTGGGGAGAATACAGGGATGTTGTCCGGGAAGCTAGGGACCAGGTTAGGAAAGCTAAGGCCCACTCAGAATTAAACTTGGCTAGGGATGTTAAGGATAACAGCAAGGGATTTTATAGGTACATTGTCGATAAGAGACAGGTTAGGGACACCGTGGGCCCTCTCCAGAAGCTATCGGGAGAACTGGCTACCCTGGATTTGGAGAAGGCTGAGGTTCTTAATGACTTCTTTGCCTCAGTCTTTACGGGCAAATGCTCTGACCACACCACCCAAGTCTTGGAAGGCAGACGCGGGGACGGTGAGGGTGGGGACCCTGGGCCCACTGTTGGGGAGGATCTTGTTTGGGACCACCTTAGGAACCTGAATGTATACAAGTCCATGGGACCGGATGAAATCCGTCCCCGGGTCTTGAAGGAGCTGGCAAATGAAGTTGCTAAGCCACTGTCCATCATATTTGAAAAATCATGGCAGTCAGGTGAAGTTCCCGATGACTGGAAAAAGGGAAATATAACCCCCATTTTTAAGAAGGGAAAAATGGATGAGCCAGGGAATTACAGACCAGTCAGTCTCACCTCTGTGCCTGGCAAAATCTTGGAGCGGATTATCCTGGAAGGCATGCTAAGGCACATGAAAACCAACAAGGTGCTTGGGGACAGCCAGCATGGCTTCACTAAGGGGAAATCCTGCCTAACCAATCTGGTGACCTTCTATGAAGGGGCTACGGAACTGATGGACAGGGGCAGAGAGGTTGATGTCATCTACCTGGACTTGTGTAAAGCCTTTGACACTGTCTCCCATGACATCCTTCTCTCTAAGTTGGAGAGACATCAATTTGATAGGTGGACCACTCGGTGGATAAAGAACTGGCTGGATGGCCGCACACAAAGAGTAGTGCTCAGTGGCTCAGTGTCCAGCTGGAGACCGGTAACGAGTGGTGTCCCCCAGGGATCGGTGTTGGGACCGGTCTTGTTCAACATCTTTGTGGGTGACATGGACAGTGGGATTGAGTGCGCTCTCAGCAAGTTTGCCGATGACACCAAGCTGTGTGGTTCGGTTGATACATTGGAGGGAAGGAATGCCATCCAGAGGGACCTTGACACGCTTGTGAGGTGGGCTGATGCCAACCTGATGAAGTTCAACCATGCTAAATGCAAAGTCCTCCACCTGGGTCGGAGCAATGCCAGGCACAGCTACAGGTTGGGCTGGGAGGAGATTGAGAGCAGCCCTGCAGAGAAGGACTTGGGGGTGTGGGTTAATGAAAAAATGAACATGAGCCGGCAGAGTGCGCTTGCAGCCCAGAAGACCAACCGTATTCTGGGCTGCATCAAAAGGAGTGTGACCAGCAGGTCGAGGGAGGTGATCCTGCCCCTCTACTCTGCTCTCGTGAGACCTCACTTGGAGTATTACGTGCAGTTCTGGTGTCCTCAACATAAAAAGGACATGGAAGTGTTAGAACAAGTCCAGAGGAGGGCCACGAAAATGATCAGGGGACTGGAGCACCTCTCGTATGAAGATAGGCTGAGAAAGTTGGGGCTGTTCAGCCTGGAGAAGAGAAGGTTACGTGGAGACCTCAGAGCAGCCTTCCAATACCTGAAGGGGGCCTATAGGGATGCTGGGGAGGGACTCTTCATGAGGGACTGTGGTGAGAGGACAAGGGGTAATGGGTTTAAACTTAAACAGGGGAGGTTTACATTGGATCTGAGGAAGAAATTCTTTACTGTGAGGGTGGTGGGGCCCTAGAATGGGCTGCCCAGGGAAGTTGTGAAGGCTTCATCCCTGGCGGCGTTCAAGGTGGTGTTGGACATAGCCTTGGATGGCATGGTTTAGTGGGAGGTGTCCCTGCCCATGGCAGGGGGGCTGGAACTCGATGATCTTGAGGTCCTTTCAAGCCCTTAATATTCAGTGATTCTGTGAATCTGTGACAACCGGTTCCCTGCGTGGAGACCCTGTTCTGTGACGGGACAAGGGGTTCCATGCCTGGAGACCCTGTTCTGTGATGGGACAAGGGGTTCCCTGACTGGAGACCCTGTTCTGTGACAGGACAACGGGTTCCCTGCGCGTAGACCCTGTTCTGTGACGGGACTACGGTTTCCATGCGCGGAGACCCTGTTCTGTGACGGAATAATGGGTTCACTGAATGGAGACCCTGTTCTGTGACGGGACAATTGTTTCCCTGCCTGGAGATCCTGTTCTGTGACGGGACAACAGGTTCCCTGCGCGTAGACCCTGTTCTGTGACGGGACTACGGGTTCCATGCGTGGAGACCCTGTTCTGTGACGGGACAAGGGGTTCCCTGCGCGGAGACCCTGTTCTGTGACGGGACAACGGGTTCCCTGCGTGGAGACATTATTCTGTGACTGGACAACAGGTTCCCTGCGTGGAGACCCAGTTCTGTGACGGGACATCGAGTTTCCTGCGTGGAGACCCTGTTCCGTTATGGGATAATGGGTTCCGTGCCTGGAGACCCTGTTCCATGACGGGAAAGTGGGTTCACTGAATGGAGACCCTGTTGTGTGACGGGACAGTGGTTTCCCAGCCTGGAGATCCTGTTCTGAGACGGGACAAAGGGTTCCCTGCACGAAGACTCTGTATTGTGACGGGACTACGGGTTCCCTGCGCGGAGACCCTGTTCTGTCACGGGACAACGGGTTCCCTGCCTGGAGACCCTGTTCTGTGACGGGACAACGGGTTCCATGCGCTGAGAACCTGTTCTGTGACGGGACAACAGGTTCCCTGCGTGGAGACCCAGTTCTGTGACGGGACATCGGGTTTCCTGCGTGGAGACCCTGTTCCGTTATGGGACAATGGGTTCCGTGCCTGGAGACCCTGTTCCATGACGGGAAAGTGGGTTCACTGAATGGAGACCCTGTTGTGTGACGGGACAGTGGTTTCCCAGCCTGGAGATCCTGTTCTGTGACGGGACAAAGGGTTCCCTGCACGAAGACTCTGTATTGTGACGGGAAAACGGGTTCCCTGCGCGGAGACCCTGTTCTGTGACGGAGCAACGGGTT
Source organism: Amazona ochrocephala (assembly GCA_039720435.1). Classification (NCBI taxonomy): domain Eukaryota; kingdom Metazoa; phylum Chordata; class Aves; order Psittaciformes; family Psittacidae; genus Amazona; species Amazona ochrocephala. Next base: position 283,777 of record CM077884.1, on the reverse strand, counting down.
CCCTGCGCTGAGAACCTGTTCTGTGACGGGACAACGGGTTCCCTGCGCGGAGATGCTGTTCTGTGACGGGACAATGGGTTCCCTGCCTGGAGACCCTGTTCTGTGACGGGACAACGGGTTCCCTGCCTGGAGACACGATTTTGTGGCGGGAAACGGGGTTCCCAGCGTGGAGACACAGTTCCGTGACGGGACGAGGGGTTCCATGGCTGGAGACCCTGTTCTGGGAAGGGACAACGGTTTCCCGGCGTGGAGACTCCGTTCTGAGATGGGACAACGGGTTCCCTGCGTGGAGACACTGTTCTGTGACGGGACAAGGGGTTCCCTGCGTGGAGACCCTGTTCTGTGATGGGACAAGGGGTTCCCTGCCTGGAGATCCTGTTCTGTGACGGGACAACGGGTTCCCAGCACGGAGACTCTGTTCTTTGACGGGAAAAAGGGTTCCCTTTGCGGAGACCCTGTTCAGTGAAGGGACCATGGGTTCCCTGCGTGGAGACACTGTTCTGTGACGGGACAACGGGTTCCCTGCGTGGAGACCCTGTTCTGTGACGGGACAATGGGTTCCCTGCGCTGAGACCCTGTTCTGTGACGGGACAAGTGGTTCCCGGCGCGGAGACCCTGTTCTGTGACGGGACAACGGGTTCCCTGGGTGGAGACCCTGTTCTGTGATGGGACAAGGGTTTCCCTGCGTGAAGACCCTGTTCTGTGACGGGACAGCGGGTTCCCTGCCTGGAGACAGTGTTCTGTGATGGGACAAAGGGTTCCTAACGTGGTGACTCTGTTCTGTAACTGGACAACGGGTTCCCTGCGTGGAGACCCTGTTCTGAGACTGGACAACGGGTTCCCTGCGTGGAGACCCTGTTCTGTGATTTGACAACGGGTTCCCTGGGTGGTGACACTCTTCTGTGACGCGACAATGGGGCCCATGACTGGAGACACTCTACTGGATGGGACAAGGGGTTCTCTGCCTGGAGACCCTGTTCTGTGACGGGACAACGGGTTCCCGGCGTGGAGACCCTGTTCTGTGACGGGACAACGGGTTCCCGGCGTGGAGACCCTGTTCTGTGACGGGACAACGGGTTCCCGGCGTGGAGACCCTGTTCTGTGACGGGACAACGGGTTCCCGGCGTGGAGACCCTGTTCTGTGACGGGACAACGGGTTCCCTGCCTGGAGACCCTGTTCTGTGATGGGACAACGGGTTCCCGGCGTGGAGACCCTGTTCTGTGACGGGACAACGGGTTCCCTGCGTGGAGACCCTCTTCCGTGACGGGACAACGGGTTCCCTGCGTGGAGACCATGTTCTGTGACGGGACAATGGGTTCACTGCCTGGAGACCCTGTTCTGTGACAGGAGAAGGGGTTCCCAGCGTGGAGACCCTGTTCTGTGATGGGACAACGGGTTCCCTGCCTGGAGACCCGGTTCTGTGACGGTACAATGGGTTCCCTGGTTGGAGACCCTGTTCTGTGACGGGACAATGGGTTCCCTGCGTGGAGACCCTGTTCTGTGATGGGACAACGGGTTCCCTGCGTGGAGACCCTGTTCTGTGACGGGACAACTGTTTCCCTGCCTGGAGACCCTGTTCTGTGAAGGGACAACGGGTTCCCTGCTTGGAGACCCTGTTCTGTGACGGGACAAAGGCTTCCCTGTGTGGAGACCCTGTTCTGTGACGGGAAAACGGGTTCCCTGCTTAGAGACACTTTTGTGTGACGGGACAACGGGTTCCATGCCTGGAGACCATCTTCTGGGACGGGACAACGGGTTCTCTGGTTGGAGACCCTGTTGTGTGACGGGACAACGGGTTCCCTGCCTGGAGACCCTGTTTTGTGACGGGACAATGGGTTCCCTGCCTGGAGACCCTGTTCTGTGATGGGAGAACGGGTTCCCTGCGTGGAGACCCTGTTCTGCGATAGGACAAAGGGCTCCCTGCCGGGAGGCACCTTTCTGTGACGAGGCAACGGGTTGCCTGCGTGGAGACCCTCTTCTGTGACGGGACAGCGGGTTCTCAGGTTGGAGACCCTGTTCGGTGACGGGACAACGGGTTACCTTCGCGGAGGCCCTGTTCTGTGACGGAGCAACGGGTTCCCTGCGTGGAGACCCTGTTCTGTGACTGGACAAGGGGTTCCCTGCGTGGAGACCCTATTCTGTGACGGGACAATGGGTTCCCTGCGCGGAGACCCTGTTTTCTGACGGGGCAACGGGTTCCCTGCGTGGAGACCCTGTTCTGTGACGGGACAATTGGTTCCCTGCGTGGAGACCCTGTTCTGTGATGGGACAAAGGGTTCCCTGCGCGGAGACCCTCTTCTGTGACGGGACAACGAGTTCCCTGCGTGGAGACCCTGTTCTGCGACGAGACAAGGGGTTCCCAGCATGGAGATCCTGTTCTGTGGCGGGACAACGGGTTCCCTTCCTAGCGACCCTGTTCTGTGACAGGACAAAGGGTTCCTTCCGTGGTGACTCTGTTCTGTAACAGGACAACGGGTTCCCGGCGTGGAGACCCTGTTCTGTGACGGGACAATGGGTTCCCTGCGTGGAGACCCTGTTCTGTGGCGGGACAAAGGCTTCCCTGCGCAGAGACCCTGTTCTGTTATGGGAGAACGGGTTCCCTGCCTGGAGACCCTGTTCTGTGATGGGACAACGGTTTCCCTGCGTTGAGACCCTGTTCTGTGATGGGACAAAGGGTTCCCTGCGTAGAGACCCTGTTCTGTGACAGGACAAGTGGTTCCCGGCGCGGAGACCCTGTTCTGTGACGGGACAACGGGTTCCCTGCCAGGAGACCCTGTTCTGTGACGGGACAACGGGTTCCCTGCCTGGAGACAGTGTTCTGTGATGGGACAAAGGGTTCCTTCCGTGGTGACTCTGTTCTGTAACTGGACAACGGGTTCCCTGCGTGGAGACCCTGTTCTGAGACTGGACAACGGGTTCCCAGCGCGGAGACCCTGTTCTGTGACGGGACAACGGGTTACCTTCGCGGAGGTCCTGTTCTGTGACGGAGCAACGGGTTCCCTGCGTGGAGACCCTGTTCTGTGACTGGACAAGGGGTTCCCTGCGTGGAGACCCTATTCTGTGACGGGACAATGAGTTCCCTGCGTGGAGACCCTGTTTTCTGACGGGGCAACGGGTTCCCTGCATGGAGAACCTGTTCTGTGACGGGACAAAGGGTTCCCTGGGTGGAGACCCTGTTCTATGTCGGGACAACGGGTTCCCAGCGTGGAGACCCTGTTCTGTGACGGGACAATTGGTTCCCTGCGTGGAGAACCTGTTCTGTGATGGGACAAAGGGTTCCCTGCGTGGAGACCCTCTTCTGTGACGGGACAACGGGTTCCGTGCGTGGAGACCCTGTTCTGCGACGAGACAAGGGGTTCCCAGCATGGAGATCCTGTTCTGTGGCGGGACAACGGGTTCCCTTCCTAGCGACCCTGTTCTGTGACAGGACAAAGGGTTCCTTCCGTGGTGACTCTGTTCTGTAACAGGACAACGGGTTCCCGGCGTGGAGACCCTGTTCTGTGACGGGACAATGGGTTCCCTGCGTGGAGACCCAGTTAAGTGGCGGGACAAAGGCTTCCCTGCGCAGAGACCCTGTTCTGTTATGGGAGAACGGGTTCCCTGCCTGGAGACTCTGTTCTGTGACGGGACAACGGTTTCCCTGCGTTGAGACCCTGTTCTGTGATGGGACAAAGGGTTCCCTGCGTAGAGAACCTGTTCTGTGACAGGACAAGTGGTTCCCGGCGCGGAGACCCTGTTCTGAGACTGGACAACGGGTTCCCAGCGCGGAGACCCTGTTCTGTGGCGGGACAACGGGTTCCCTGCGTGGAGACCCTGTTCTGTGATTTGAAAACGGGTTCCCTGGGTGGTGACACTCTTCTGTGACGCGACAATGGGGTCCATGACTGGAGACACTCTACTGGATGGGACAAGGGGTTCTCTGCCTGGAGACCCTGTTCTGTGACGGGACAACGGGTTCCCAGCGTGGAGACCCTGTTCTGTGACGGGACAAGGGGTTCCCTGCGTGGAGACCCTGTTCTGTGTCGGGACAACGGGTTCCCTGTGTGGAGACATTGTCCCGTGACGGGACAACGGGTTCCCTGCGTGGAGAAAATGTTCTGTGACGGGACAATGGGTTCACTGCCTGGAGACCCTGTTCTGTGACAGGACAAGGGGTTCCCAGCGTGGAGACCCTGTTCTGCAACGGGACAACCGGTTCCCTGCCTGGAGACCCGGTTCTGTGATGGGACAACGGGTTGCCTGCGTGGAGACCCTGTTCTGTGATGGGACAATGGGTTCCCTGCGTGGAGACACTCTTCTGTAATGGACAAGGGGTTCCCTGCGTGGAGACCCTGTTCTGTGACGGGACAACTTTTTCCCTGCGTGGAGACCCTGTTCTGTGAAGGGACAACGGGTTCCCTGCTTGGAGACCCTGTTCTGTGACGGGACAAAGGGTTCCCTGCGTGGAGACCCTGTTCTGTGATGCGACAACGGGTTCCCAGCACGGAGACCCTGTTCTGTGACGGGACAACGGGTTCCTTGCGTGGAGACCCTGTTCTGTGACTGGACAACGGGTTCCCTGCCTGGAGAACCTGTTCTGTGACGGGAAAACGTCTTCCCTGCGCAGAGACCCTGTTCTGTCACGGGACAAAGGGTTCCCTTCCTGGAGACCCAGTTCTGTGACGGGAAAACGGGTTCCCTGCGTGGAGACCCTCTTCTGCGAATTGACAACGGGTTCCCTGCGTGGAGACCCTACTCTGTGACGGGACAACGGGTTCCCTGCGTGGAGACCCTGTTCCGTGATGGGACAAAGGGTTCCCTGCGTGGAGACCCTGTTCCGTGATGGGACAACGTTTTCCCTGCGTGGAGACCCTGTTCTGTGATGGGACAACGGTTTCCCTGCGTGGAGACCCTGTTCTGTGACAGGACAAGGGGTTCCCTGCGCGGAGACCATGTTCTGTGACGGGACAACGGGTTCCCTGCGTGGAGACCCTGTTCTGTGACGGGACAAGGGGTTCCCTGCGTGGAGACCCTGTTCTGTGACGGGACAACGGGTTCCCTGCCTGGAGACAGTGTTCTGTGACGGGACAAAGGTTTCCTTCCGTGGTGACCCTGCTCTGTGAAGGGACTGGGGGTTCCCTGCGTGGAGACCCTGTTCTGTGACGGGACAACGGGTTCCCAGCGTGGAGACAGTGTTCTGTGACGGGACAACGGGTCCCCTGCCTGGAGAACCTGTTCCGTGACAGGACAACGGGTTCCCTGCGTGGTGACACTCTTCTGTGACGCGACAATGGGGTCCATGACTGCAGACACTCTTCTGGATGGGACAAGGCATTCCCTACCTGGAGACCCTCTTCTGTGACGGGACAACGGGTTCCCTGCTTGAAGACCCTGTTCTGTCACGGGACAACCGGTTCCCTGCGTGGAGACCCTGTTCTGTGACGGGAGAATGGGTTCACTGCCTGGAGACCCTGTTCTCTGACGGGACAAGGGGTTCCCAGCGTGGAGACCCTGTTCTCTGACGAGACAACGGGTTCCCTGCCTGGAGACCCGGTTCTGTGACGGGACAAGGAGTTCCCTGCGTGGAGACACTGTTCTGTGACGGGACAAAGGGTTCCCTGCCTGGAGACCCTGTTCTGTGACGAGACAACGGTTTCCCAGCATGGAGGCCATGTTCTGTTACGGGACAACGGGTTCCCTGCGTGGACACCCTATTCTGTGACGGGACAAGGGGTTCCCTGTGTGGAGACCCGGATCTGTGACGGGACAACGAGTTCCCTGAGTGGAGACCCTGGTCCGTGATGGGAAAATGGGTTCCCTGAGTGGAGACCCTGTTCTGTGACGGGACAACGGGTTCCCTGCGAGGAGACCCTGTTTTGTGTCGGGACAACGGGTTCCCTGCGTGGAGACCTTGTTCTGTGACGGGAAAACGAGTTCCCTGCTTGGAGACCCTGTTCCGTGACGGGACAACGGGTTCCGTGCGCGGAGACCCTGTTCTGTGACTGGACAACGGGTTCCCTGCGTAGAGACCATGTTCTGTGACGGGACAACGGTTTCCCTCCTTGGAGACCCTGTTCTGTGACGGGAAAACGGGTTCCATGCACGGACACCCTGTTCTGTGACGGGACAACGGCTTCCCTTGTTGGAGACCCTCTTCCGTGACGGGACAAGGGGTTCCTAGAGTGGAGACCCTCTTCTGTGACGGGACAGGGGGTTCCCTCCGTGGAGACCCTGTTCCGTGACGGGTCAACGGGTTCCCTGCTTGGGGACATGGAACTGTTAGAACAAGTCCAGAGGACTGCCACGTGGATGATCAGGGCACTGGAGCACCTCTCGTGTGAAGATAGGCTGAGAAAGTTGGGGCTGTTCAGCCTGGAGAAGAGAAGACTGCGTGGAGACCTCATAGCAGCCTTCCAATACCTGAAGGGGGCCTATAGGGATGCTGGGGAGGGACTCTTCATGAGGGACTGTGGTGAGAGGACAAGGGGTAATGGGTTTAAACTTAAACAGGGGAGGTTTACATTGGATCTGAGGAAGAAATTCTTTACTGTGAGGGTGGTGGGGCCCTGGAATGGGTTGCCCAGGGAAGTTGTGAAGGCTTCATCCCTGGCGGCATTCAAGGTGGTGTTGGACATAGCCTTGGATGGCATGGTTTAGTGGGAGGTGTCCCTGCCCATGGCGGGGGGGTTGGAACTCGATGATCATGAGGTCCTTTCCAGCCCATACTATTCTGTGATTCTGTGATTCTGTGAGACCCTGCTCTGTGACTGAACAAGGGGTTCCCTGCGTGGAGAACCTGCTCTGCGACGGGACAAGGGGTTCCCTGCGTGGAGAACCTGCTCTGCGACGGGACAAGGGGTTCCCTGCGTGGAGACCCTGTTCTGTGACGGGACAAAGGTTTCCCTGCGTGGAGAACCTGTTCTGTGTCGGGACAATGGGTTCCTAGCACGGAGAACCTGTTCTGTGACGGGACAAGGGGTTCCCCGCGTGGAGACCCTGTTCCGTGATGGGACAACGGGTTCCCTGCCTGGAGACCCTGCTATGTGAATGGACAAGGGGTTCCCTGCCTGGAGAACCTGTTCTGTGACGGGACAACGGGTTCCCAGCTTGCAGAACCTGTTCTGTGACGGAACAACGGGTTCCTAGCGTGGAGAACCTGTTCTGTGACGGGACAACGGGTTCCCTGCGTGGAGACCCTGTTCTGTGACGGGACAACGGTTCCCTGCGCGGAGAGCCTGTTCTGCGACGGGAAAAGCGGTTCCCGGCACGGAGAGCCTGTTCTGTGACGGGACAAAGGGTTCCCTGAATGGAGACCCTGTTCTGTGACGGGACAAGAGTTTCCCTGCTTGGAGACCCTGTTCTGTGATGGGACAACGGGTTCCCTGCGTGGAGACCCTGTTCTGTGACGGGACAAGGGGTTCCCTGCCTGGAGACTCTGTTTTGTGATGGGACAACAGGTTCCCTGCGCGGAGACCCAGTTCTGAGGCGGGACAAGGGATTCCCTGCTTGGAGACAATGTTCCGTGATGGGACAACGGGTTCCCTGCCTGGAGACCCAGTTCTGTGACGGGACAACGGGTTCCATGCGTGGAGACCCTGTTCTGTGACGGGACATGGGGTTCCCTGCCTGGAGACACTGTTCCGTGAAGGGACAAGGGTTCCCTGCGTGGAGACCCTGTTCCGTGTCGGGACAAGGGGTTCCCTGTGTGGAGACCCTGTTCTGTGACGGGACAAGGGGTTCCCTGCGTGGAGACCCTGCTCTGTGACAGGACAAGGGGTTCATTGCGTGGAGACCCTGTTCTGCGACGGGACAAGGGGTTCCCTGCGTGGCGAACCTGTTCTGTGACGGGACAAAGGTTTCCCTGCATGGAGACACTGTTCTGGATGGGACAAGGGGTTCCCTGCGTGGAGACCCTGTTCTGTGACGGGACAAAGGTTTCCCTGCGTGGAGACACTGTTCTGGATTGGACAAGGGGTTCCCTGCGTGGAGACCATGTTCTGTGATGGGAAAAAGGTTTCCCTGCGTGGAGACACTGTTCTGGATGGGACATGGGGTTCCCTGCCTGGAGAACATGTTCCGTGTCGGGACAACGGATTCCTAGCGCAGGGAACATTTTCTTTGCCGGGAAAACGGGTTCCCTGTGTGGAGACCCTGTTCTGTGACAGGACATCGGGTTCCCTACGTGGAGACCTTATTCCATCACGGGACAACGGTTTCCCTGCGTGGAGACCCTCTTCTGTGTCGGGAAATCGGGTTCCCTGAGTGGAGACCCTGTTCTGTGACAGGACAAGGTGTTCCCTGCGTGGAGACCCTGATCTATGTCGGGACAATGGGTTCCCTGCTTGGAGACCCTGTTCTGTGACGGGTCAATGGCTTCCCTGTGCGGAGACCCTGTTCTGTGATGGGACAGCAGGTTCCCTGCGTGGAGACTCTGACCCGTGAGGGGAAAATGGATACCCTGCCTGGAGACGCTGTTCAGTGACGGGTCAATGGTTTTCCTGACTGAAGACCCTGTTCTGTGACGGGACAAGGGGTTCCCTGCTTGAAGACTCTTTTCTGTGACTGGTCAAGGAATTCCCTGCTTGGAGACCCTGTTCTGTGACGGGACAAGGGGTTCCCTCCGTGGAGACCCTGTTCTGTGACGGGACAAAGGGTTCCCTGCCAGGAGAGCCTGTTCTGTGATGTTACAACGGGTTCCCTGCGTGGAGACCCTGTTCTGAGAAAGGACAACGAGTTCCCTGCGCGGAGACCCTGTTCTGTGACGGGACAAGGGGTTCCTTGCGTGGAGACCCTGTTCCGTGACGGGACAACGGGTTCCCTGCCCGGAGACCCTTTTCTGTGACGGGACAAGGGTTTCCGTGCGTGGAGGCCTTGTTCTGTGACGGGACAACGGGTTCCCTGCGTGGAAACCCTGTTCTGTGACGGGACAACGGGTTTCCTGCATGGAGACCCTGCTCCATGACGGGACAACGGGTTCCCTGCCAGGAGACCCTCTTCTGGGACGAGAAAACTGGTTCCCTGCGTGGAGACCCTCTTCTGTGACGGGACAACGAGTTCCCTGCGCGGAGACCCTGTTCTGTGACGGGACAAGGGGTTCCTTGCGTGGAGACCCTGTTCCGTGACGGGACAACGGGTTCCCTGCCCGGAGACCCTTTTCTGTGACGGGACAAGGGTTTCCGTGCGTGGAGGCCTTGTTCTGTGACGGGACAACGGGTTCCCTGCGTGGAAACCCTGTTCTGTGACGGGACAACGGGTTTCCTGCATGGAGACCCTGCTCCATGACGGGACAACGGGTTCCCTGCCAGGAGACCCTCTTCTGGGACGAGAAAACTGGTTCCCTGCGTGGAGACCCTCTTCTGTGACGGGACTACGGGTTCCCTGCGTGGAGACCCTGTTCTGTGACGGGACAACGGGTTCCCTGCTTGGAGACCCTGTTCTGTGACGGGACAACGGGTTCCCTGCTTGGAGACAATGTTCTGTGACGGAAAATGGGTTCCCTTCGTGGAGACCCTGTTCTGTGACGGGACAACGGGTTCCCCGCGTGGAGACCCTGTTCCGTGACGGGACAAAGGGTTCCCTTCCTGGAGACCCTGTTCTGTGACGGGACAAGGGATTCCCTGCTTGGAGACCCTGTTCTGTGACGGGACAACGGGTTCCCTGCGTGGAGACCCTGTTCTGTGATGGGACAACGGGTTCCCTGCTTGGAGACCCTGTTCTGTGACAGGACAATGGGTTCCCGGCGTGGAGACCCACTTCTGCGACGGGACAAGGGGTTCCCTGCGTGGAGAAAATATTCTGTGACAGACAAGGGGTTCCCTGGGTGGAGACCCTCTTCTGTGATGGGACAACGGGTTCCTTGCGTGGAGACCCTTTTCTGTGATGGGACAACGGGTTCCCTGCGTGGAGACAATGTTCTGTGACGGAAAATTGTTTCCCTGCGTGGAGACCCTGTTCTGTGGCAGGACAACGGGTTCCCTGCGCGGAGACCCTGTTCTGTGACGGGACAAGGGGTTCCCTGCGTGGAGACCCTGTTCTGTAACGGGACAACAGGTTCCCTGCCTGGAGACCCTGTTCTGTGACGAGACAATGGGTTTCCTGAGCGGAGACCCTGTTTTGTGTCGGGACAGCGTGTTCCCTGCATGGAGACCCTGTTCTGTGACGGGACAACGGATTCCTTGCGTGGAGACCCTGTTCCGTGACGGGACAACGGGTTCCCAGCGTGGAGACCCTGTTCTGTGACGGGACAACGGGTTCCCTGCGTGGAGACCCTGTTCTGTGACGGGACAAGGGGTTCCCTGCGTGTAGACCCTCTTCCGTGACGGGACAACGGGTTCCCTGCGTGGAGACCATGTTCTGTGACGGGACAAAGGGTTCCCTGCCAGGAGAGCCTGTTCTGTGATGTTACAACCGGTTCCATGCGTGGAGACCCTGTTCTGTGACGGGACAACGGGTTCCCTTCGTGGAACCCCTGTTCTGTGACGAGACAACGGGTTCCCTGCGTGGAGACCCTGTTCTGTGATGGGACAACGGGTTCCCTGCTTGGAGACCCTGTTCCGGGACGGGACAATTGGTTCCCTGCGTGGAGACGCTGTTCTGTGACGGGACAACGGGTTCCATGTGTGGAGACCCTGTTCTGTGACGGGACAATGGGTTCCCTGCGTGGAGACCCTGTTCTGTGGCGGGACAAAGGCTTCCCTGCGCAGAGACCCTGTTCTGTTATGGGAGAACGGGTTCCCTGCCTGGAGACCCTGTTCTGTGATGGGACAACGGTTTCCCTGCGTTGAGACCCTGTTCTGTGATGGGACAAAGGGTTCCCTGCGTAGAGACCCTGTTCTGTGACAGGACAAGTGGTTCCCGGCGCGGAGACCATGTTCTGTGACGGGACAACGGGTTCCCTGCCAGGAGACCCTGTTCTGTGTTGGGACAAGGGTTTCCCTGCGTGAAGACCCTGTTCTGTGACGGGACAACGGGTTCCCTGCCTGGAGACAGTGTTCTGTGATGGGACAAAGGGTTCCTTCCGTGGTGACTCTGTTCTGTAACTGGACAACGGGTTCCCTGCGTGGAGACCCTGTTCTGAGACTGGACAACGGGTTCCCAGCGCGGAGACCCTGTTCTGTGACGGGACAACGGGTTACCTTCGCGGAGGCCCTGTTCTGTGACGGAGCAACGGGTTCCCTGCGTGGAGACCCTGTTCTGTGACTGGACAAGGGGTTCCCTGCGTGGAGACCCTATTCTGTGACGGGACAATGGGTTCCCTGCGTGGAGACCCTGTTTTCTGACGGGGCAACGGGTTCCCTGCATGGAGAACCTGTTCTGTGACGGGACAAAGGGTTCCCTGGGTGGAGACCCTGTTCTATGTCGGGACAACGGGTTCCCAGCGTGGAGACCCTGTTCTGTGACGGGACAATTGGTTCCCTGCGTGGAGAACCTGTTCTGTGATGGGACAAAGGGTTCCCTGCGTGGAGACCCTCTTCTGTGACGGGACAAAGGGTTCCGTGCGTGGAGACCCTGTTCTGCGACGAGACAAGGGGTTCCCAGCATGGAGATCCTGTTCTGTGACGGGACAACGGGTTCCCTTCCTAGCGACCCTGTTCTGTGACAGGACAAAGGGTTCCTTCCGTGGTGACCCTGTTCTGTGACGGGACAACGGGTTACCTTCGCGGAGGCCCTGTTCTGTGACGGAGCAACGGGTTCCCTGCGTGGAGACCCTGTTCTGTGACGGGACAATGGGTTCCCTGCGTGGAGACCCAGTTAAGTGGCGGGACAAAGGCTTCCCTGCGCAGAGACCCTGTTCTGTTATGGGAGAACGGGTTCCCTGCCTGGAGACTCTGTTCTGTGACGGGACAACGGTTTCCCTGCGTTGAGACCCTGTTCTGTGATGGGACAAAGGGTTCCCTGCGTAGAGAACCTGTTCTGTGACAGGACAAGTGGTTCCCGGCGCGGAGACCCTGTTCTGAGACTGGACAACGGGTTCCCAGCGCGGAGACCCTGTTCTGTGGCGGGACAACGGGTTCCCTGCGTGGAGACCCTGTTCTGTGATTTGACAACGGGTTCCCTGGGTGGTGACACTCTTCTGTGACGCGACAATGGGGTCCATGACTGGAGACACTCTACTGGATGGGACAAGGGGTTCTCTGCCTGGAGACCCTGTTCTGTGACGGGACAACGGGTTCCCAGCGTGGAGACCCTGTTCTGTGACGGGACAAGGGGTTCCCTGCGTGGAGACCCTGTTCTGTGTCGGGACAACGGGTTCCCTGTGTGGAGACATTGTCCCGTGACGGGACAACGGGTTCCCTGCGTGGAGAAAATGTTCTGTGACGGGACAATGGGTTCACTGCCTGGAGACCCTGTTCTGTGACAGGACAAGGGGTTCCCAGCGTGGAGACCCTGTTCTGCAACGGGACAACCGGTTCCCTGCCTGGAGACCCGGTTCTGTGATGGGACAACGGGTTGCCTGCGTGGAGACCCTGTTCTGTGATGGGACAATGGGTTCCCTGCGTGGAGACACTCTTCTGTAATGGACAAGGGGTTCCCTGCGTGGAGACCCTGTTCTGTGACGGGACAACTTTTTCCCTGCGTGGAGACCCTGTTCTGTGAAGGGACAACGGGTTCCCTGCTTGGAGACCCTGTTCTGTGACGGGACAAAGGGTTCCCTGCGTGGAGACCCTGTTCTGTGATGCGACAACGGGTTCCCAGCACGGAGACCCTGTTCTGTGACGGGACAACGGGTTCCCGGCTTGGAGACCCTGTTCTGTGACTGGACAACGGGTTCCCTGCCTGGAGAACCTGTTCTGTGACGGGAAAACGTGTTCCCTGCGCAGAGACCCTGTTCTGTCACGGGACAAAGGGTTCCCTTCCTGGAGACCCAGTTCTGTGACGGGAAAACGGGTTCCCTGCGTGGAGACCCTCTTCTGCGAATTGACAACGGGTTCCCTGCGTGGAGACCCTACTCTGTGACGGGACAACGGGTTCCCTGCGTGGAGACCCTGTTCCGTGATGGGACAACGGGTTCCCTGCGTGGAGACCCTGTTCCGTGATGGGACAACGTTTTCCCTGCGTGGAGACCCTGTTCTGTGATGGGACAACGGTTTCCCTGCGTGGAGACCCTGTTCTGTGACAGGACAAGGGGTTCCCTGCGCGGAGACCATGTTCTGTGACGGGACAACGGGTTCCCTGCGTGGAGACCCTGTTCTGTGACGGGACAAGGGGTTCCCTGCGTGGAGACCCTGTTCTGTGACGGGACAACGGGTTCCCTGCCTGGAGACAGTGTTCTGTGACGGGACAAAGGTTTCCTTCCGTGGTGACCCTGCTCTGTGAAGGGACAGGGGGTTCCCTGCGTGGAGACCCTGTTCTGTGACGGGACAACGGGTTCCCAGCGTGGAGACAGTGTTCTGTGACGGGACAACGGGTCCCCTGCCTGGAGAACCTGTTCCGTGACAGGACAACGGGTTCCCTGCGTGGTGACACTCTTCTGTGACGCGACAATGGGGTCCATGACTGCAGACACTCTTCTGGATGGGACAAGGCATTCCCTACCTGGAGACCCTCTTCTGTGATGGGACAACGGGTTCCCTGCTTGAAGACCCTGTTCTGTCACGGGACAACCGGTTCCCTGCGTGGAGACCCTGTTCTGTGACGGGAGAATGGGTTCACTGCCTGGAGACCCTGTTCTCTGACGGGACAAGGGGTTCCCAGCGTGGAGACCCTGTTCTCTGACGAGACAACGGGTTCCCTGCCTGGAGACCCGGTTCTGTGACGGGACAAGGAGTTCCCTGCGTGGAGACACTGTTCTGTGACGGGACAAAGGGTTCCCTGCCTGGAGACCCTGTTCTGTGACGAGACAACGGTTTCCCAGCATGGAGGCCATGTTCTGTTACGGGACAACGGGTTCCCTGCGTGGACACCCTATTCTGTGACGGGACAAGGGGTTCCCTGTGTGGAGACCCGGATCTGTGACGGGACAACGAGTTCCATGCTTGGAGACCCTGGTCCGTGATGGGAAAATGGGTTCCCTGAGTGGAGACCCTGTTCTGTGACGGGACAACGGGTTCCCTGCGAGGAGACCCTGTTTTGTGTCGGGACAACGGGTTCCCTGCGTGGAGACCTTGTTCTGTGACGGGAAAACGAGTTCCCTGCTTGGAGACCCTGTTCCGTGACGGGACAACGGGTTCCGTGCGCGGAGACCCTGTTCTGTGACTGGACAACGGGTTCCCTGCGTAGAGACCATGTTCTGTGACGGGACAACGGTTTCCCTCCTTGGAGACCCTGTTCTGTGACGGGAAAACGGGTTCCATGCACGGACACCCTGTTCTGTGACGGGACAACGGCTTCCCTTGTTGGAGACCCTCTTCCGTGACGGGACAAGGGGTTCCTAGAGTGGAGACCCTCTTCTGTGACGGGACAGGGGGTTCCCTCCGTGGAGACCCTGTTCCGTGACGGGTCAACGGGTTCCCTGCTTGGGGACATGGAACTGTTAGAACAAGTCCAGAGGACTGCCACGTGGATGATCAGGGCACTGGAGCACCTCTCGTGTGAAGATAGGCTGAGAAAGTTGGGGCTGTTCAGCCTGGAGAAGAGAAGACTGCGTGGAGACCTCATAGCAGCCTTCCAATACCTGAAGGGGGCCTATAGGGATGCTGGGGAGGGACTCTTCATGAGGGACTGTGGTGAGAGGACAAGGGGTAATGGGTTTAAACTTAAACAGGGGAGGTTTACATTGGATCTGAGGAAGAAATTCTTTACTGTGAGGGTGGTGGGGCCCTGGAATGGGTTGCCCAGGGAAGTTGTGAAGGCTTCATCCCTGGCGGCGTTCAAGGTGGTGTTGGACATAGCCTTGGATGGCATGGTTTAGTGGGAGGTGTCCCTGCCCATGGCGGGGGGGTTGGAACTCGATGATCATGAGGTCCTTTCCAGCCCATACTATTCTGTGATTCTGTGATTCTGTGAGACCCTGCTCTGTGACTGAACAAGGGGTTCCCTGCGTGGAGAACCTGCTCTGCGACGGGACAAGGGGTTCCCTGCGTGGAGACCCTGTTCTGTGACGGGACAAAGGTTTCCCTGCGTGGAGAACCTGTTCTGTGTCGGGACAATGGGTTCCTAGCACGGAGAACCTGTTCTGTGACGGGACAAGGGGTTCCCCGCGTGGAGACCCTGTTCCGTGATGGGACAACGGGTTCCCTGCCTGGAGACCCTGCTATGTGAATGGACAAGGGGTTCCCTGCCTGGAGAACCTGTTCTGTGACGGGACAACGGGTTCCCAGCTTGCAGAACCTGTTCTGTGACGGAACAACGGGTTCCTAGCGTGGAGAACCTGTTCTGTGACGGGACAACGGGTTCCCTGCGTGGAGACCCTGTTCTGTGACGGGACAACGGTTCCCTGCGCGGAGAGCCTGTTCTGCGACGGGAAAAGCGGTTCCCGGCACGGAGAGCCTGTTCTGTGACGGGACAAAGGGTTCCCTGAATGGAGACCCTGTTCTGTGACGGGACAAGAGTTTCCCTGCTTGGAGACCCTGTTCTGTGATGGGACAACGGGTTCCCTGCGTGGAGACCCTGTTCTGTGACGGGACAAGGGGTTCCCTGCCTGGAGACTCTGTTTTGTGATGGGACAACAGGTTCCCTGCGCGGAGACCCAGTTCTGAGGCGGGACAAGGGATTCCCTGCTTGGAGACAATGTTCCGTGATGGGACAACGGGTTCCCTGCCTGGAGACCCAGTTCTGTGACGGGACAACGGGTTCCATGCGTGGAGACCCTGTTCTGTGACGGGACATGGGGTTCCCTGCCTGGAGACACTGTTCCGTGAAGGGACAAGGGTTCCCTGCGTGGAGACCCTGTTCCGTGTCGGGACAAGGGGTTCCCTGTGTGGAGACCCTGTTCTGTGACGGGACAAGGGGTTCCCTGCGTGGAGACCCTGCTCTGTGACAGGACAAGGGGTTCATTGCGTGGAGACCCTGTTCTGCGACGGGACAAGGGGTTCCCTGCGTGGCGAACCTGTTCTGTGACGGGACAAAGGTTTCCCTGCATGGAGACACTGTTCTGGATGGGACAAGGGGTTCCCTGCGTGGAGACCCTGTTCTGTGACGGGACAAAGGTTTCCCTGCGTGGAGACACTGTTCTGGATTGGACAAGGGGTTCCCTGCGTGGAGACCATGTTCTGTGATGGGAAAAAGGTTTCCCTGCGTGGAGACACTGTTCTGGATGGGACATGGGGTTCCCTGCCTGGAGAACATGTTCCGTGTCGGGACAACGGATTCCTAGCGCAGGGAACATTTTCTTTGCCGGGAAAACGGGTTCCCTGTGTGGAGACCCTGTTCTGTGACAGGACATCGGGTTCCCTACGTGGAGACCTTATTCCATCACGGGACAACGGTTTCCCTGCGTGGAGACCCTCTTCTGTGTCGGGAAATCGGGTTCCCTGAGTGGAGACCCTGTTCTGTGACAGGACAAGGTGTTCCCTGCGTGGAGACCCTGATCTATGTCGGGACAATGGGTTCCCTGCTTGGAGACCCTGTTCTGTGACGGGTCAATGGCTTCCCTGTGCGGAGACCCTGTTCTGTGATGGGACAGCAGGTTCCCTGCGTGGAGACTCTGACCCGTGAGGGGGCAATGGATACCCTGCCTGGAGACGCTGTTCAGTGACGGGTCAATGGTTTTCCTGACTGAAGACCCTGTTCTGTGACGGGACAAGGGGTTCCCTGCTTGAAGACTCTTTTCTGTGACTGGTCAAGGAATTCCCTGCTTGGAGACCCTGTTCTGTGACGGGACAAGGGGTTCCCTCCGTGGAGACCCTGTTCTGTGACGGGACAAAGGGTTCCCTGCCAGGAGAGCCTGTTCTGTGATGTTACAACGGGTTCCCTGCGTGGAGACCCTGTTCTGAGAAAGGACAACGAGTTCCCTGCGCGGAGACCCTGTTCTGTGACGGGACAAGGGGTTCCTTGCGTGGAGACCCTGTTCCGTGACGGGACAACGGGTTCCCTGCCCGGAGACCCTTTTCTGTGACGGGACAAGGGTTTCCGTGCGTGGAGGCCTTGTTCTGTGACGGGACAACGGGTTCCCTGCGTGGAAACCCTGTTCTGTGACGGGACAACGGGTTTCCTGCATGGAGACCCTGCTCCATGACGGGACAACGGGTTCCCTGCCAGGAGACCCTCTTCTGGGACGAGAAAACTGGTTCCCTGCGTGGAGACCCTCTTCTGTGACGGGACAACGAGTTCCCTGCGTGGAGACCCTGTTCTGTGACGGGACAACGGGTTCCCTGCTTGGAGACCCTGTTCTGTGACGGGACAACGGGTTCCCTGCTTGGAGACAATGTTCTGTGACGGAAAATGGGTTCCCTTCGTGGAGACCCTGTTCTGTGACGGGACAACGGGTTCCCCGCGTGGAGACCCTGTTCCGTGACGGGACAAGGGGTTCCCTGCGTGGAGAAAATATTCTGTGACAGACAAGGGGTTCCCTGGGTGGAGACCCTCTTCTGTGATGGGACAACGGGTTCCTTGCGTGGAGACCCTTTTCTGTGATGGGACAACGGGTTCCCTGCGTGGAGACAATGTTCTGTGACGGAAAATTGTTTCCCTGCGTGGAGACCCTGTTCTGTGGCAGGACAACGGGTTCCCTGCGCGGAGACCCTGTTCTGTGACGGGACAAGGGGTTCCCTGCGTGGAGACCCTGTTCTGTAACGGGACAACAGGTTCCCTGCCTGGAGACCCTGTTCTGTGACGAGACAATGGGTTTCCTGAGCGGAGACCCTGTTTTGTGTCGGGACAGCGTGTTCCCTGCATGGAGACCCTGTTCTGTGACGGGACAACGGATTCCTTGCGTGGAGACCCTGTTCCGTGACGGGACAACGGGTTCCCAGCGTGGAGACCCTGTTCTGTGACGGGACAACGGGTTCCCTGCGTGGAGACCCTGTTCTGTGACGGGACAAGGGGTTCCCTGCGTGTAGACCCTCTTCCGTGACGGGACAACGGGTTCCCTGCGTGGAGACCATGTTCTGTGACGGGACAAAGGGTTCCCTGCCAGGAGAGCCTGTTCTGTGATGTTACAACCGGTTCCATGCGTGGAGACCCTGTTCTGTGACGGGACAACGGGTTCCCTTCGTGGAACCCCTGTTCTGTGACGAGACAACGGGTTCCCTGCGTGGAGACCCTGTTCTGTGATGGGACAACGGGTTCCCTGCTTGGAGACCCTGTTCCGGGACGGGACAAGGGGTTCCCTGCGTGTAGACCCTCTTCCGTGACGTGACAACGGGTTCCCTGCGTGGAGACCATGTTCTGTGACGGGACAAAGGGTTCCCTGCGTGGAGAGCCTGTTCTGTGATGTTACAACGGGTTCCCTGCGTGGAGACCCTGTTCTGTGACGGGACAACGGGTTCCCTGCTTGGAGACCCTGTTCTGTGACGGTACAAATGGTTCCCTGCCTGGAGACCCTGGTCTGTGATGGGACAACGGGTTCCCTGCGTAAAGACCCTGTTCTCTGATGGGACAAGGGGTTCCCTGCCTGGAGACCCTGTTCTGTGATGGGACAACGGTTTCCTTGCGTGGAGACCCTGTTCTGTGATGGGACAACGGGTTCCCTGCGTGGAGACAATGTTCTCTAAGGGGGCAACTTGTTCCTTGCGTGGAGACCCTGTTCGGTGACGGGACAACGGGTTCACTGCAGAAAGACTCTATTCTGAGACGGGACAACGGGTTCCCTGCGTGAAGACCATGCTCTGTGACGGGAAAACGGGTTCCCTGCTTGGAGACCCTGTTTTGTGTCGGGACAACGGTTTTCCTGTGTGGAGACCCTGTTCTGTGACGGGATAGCGGGTTCCCTACATGGAGACCCTGTTCTGTGACGGGAGAAAGGGTTCCCTGCGTGGAGACCCTGTTCTGTGACTGGACAACGGATTCCCTGCGTGGAGACCCTGTTCTGTGACGGGACAACGAGTTCCCTGCGTGGAGACCCTGTTTTGTGTCGGGACAACGGGTTTCCTGCCTGGAGACCCTGTTCTGTGGCGGGACAAGTGGTGCCCCGCTTGGAGACCCTGTTCTGTGATGGGACAACGGGTTCCCTGCATGGAGACCATGCTCCGTGACAGGACAATGGGTTCCCTGCTCGAAGACCCTGTTCTGTGACGGGACAACGGGTTCCCTTCTTGGAGACCCTGTTCCGGGACGGGACCAAGGGTTCCCTGCGTGGAGACCCTGTTCTGTGATGGGACAACGGCTTCCCTGTCTGGAGACCCTGTTCTGTGACGGGACAACGGGTTCCCAGCATGGACACCATATTCCGTGACGGGACTATGGCTTCCCTGCGCAGAGACCCTGTTCTGTGACAGGACAATGGGTTCCCGGCGTGGAGACCCTGCTCTGCGACGGGACAAGTGTTTCCCTGCGTGGAGAAAATGTTCTGTGACTGACAAGGGTTTCCCTGCGTGGAGACCCTGTTCTGTGATGGGACAACGGGTTCCTTGCGTGGAGAGCATGTTCTGTGAGGGGGCAAATTGTTCCCTTCTTGGAGACCCTGTTCTGTGACGGGACAACGGGTTCACTGCGGAAAGACTCTATTCTGAACCGGGACAACGGGTTCCCTGCGTGAAGACCCTGTTCTGTGACGGGAAAAATTGTTCCCTTCGTGGAGACCCTGTTCTGTGACAGGACAAGGGGTTCCCTGCTTGGAGATCCTGTTCTGTGACGGGACAACTGGTTCCCTGCGTGGAGACCCTGTTCTGTGACGGGACAACGGGTTCCCTGCGTGGAGACCCTGTTCTGTGACGGGACAACTTGTTCCTAGCGTGGAGACCCTGTTCTGTGACGGGACAACGGTTTCCCTGCTTGGAGACCCTGTTCTGTGACGGGACAACGGGTTCCCTTCTTGGAGACCCTGTTCTGTGACGGAAAATTGGTTACCTGCGTGGAGACCCTGTTCTGTGACTGGACAACGGGTTCCCTGCCTGGAGACCCTGTTCTCTGACAGGACAAAGGGTTCCCTGCGTGGAGACCCTGTTCTGTGACGGGACAACGGGTTCCCTGCCTGGAGACCCTATTCTGTGAAGGGACAACGGGTTCCCTGCCTGCAGACCCTGTTCTGTGACGGGACAAGGGGTTCCCTGCATGGACTCCATGTTCCGTGATGTTACAATGGCTTCCCTGCCCAGAGACCCTGTTCTGTGACGGGACAAAGGGTTCTCTGTGCGGAGACCCTGTTCTGTGATGGGACAAGGGGTTCCCTGACTGGAGACCCTGTTCCGTGACGGGACAAAGGTTTCCCTGCCTGAAGGACCTGTTCTGAGATGGGACAAGGGTTTCCGTGCGTGGAGACCTTGTTCTGTGACGGTACAAATGGTTCCCTGCACGGAGACCCTGCTCTGTGAAGGGATAAGGGGTTCCCTGCGTGGAGACACTGTTCTGTGACGCGACAACGGGTTCCATGCCTTTAGAACCTGTTCCGTGACGGGACAACGGGTTCCCTGCGTGGAGACCCTGTTCTGTGACGGGACAACGGGTTCCCTGCTTGGAGACCCTGTTCTGTGTAGGGATAACTGGTTTCCTGCATGGAGACCCTGCTCTGTGACGGGACAACGGGTTCCCTGCGTAAAGACCCTGTTCTGTGACGGTACAAAGGGTTCCCTGCGTGGAGACCCCGTTCTGTGATGGGACAACGGATTCCCTGCGTAAAGACCCTGTTCTGTGACGGGACAAGGGGTTCCCTGCCTGGAGACCCGGTTCTGTCATGGGACAACGGGTTCCCTGGGTGGAGACCCTGTTCTGTGACAGGACAAGTGTTTCCCAGCGTGGAGACCCTGTTCTGTGACGGGACAACGGGTTCCCTGCGTGGAGACCCTGTTCTGTGACGGGACAACGGGTTCCGTGCCTGGAGACCCTGTTTTGTGACGGGACAACGTGTTCCCCGCGTGGAGACCCTGTTCTGTGACGGATCAACTGGTTTCCTGCGTGGAGGCCCTGTTCTGTGACGGGACAATGGGTTCCCGGCGTGGAGACCCTGTTCTGTGACGGGACAACGTGTTCCCTGCGCGGAGACCCTGTTCTTGTGCCGGGAGAACGGGTTTCCTGCGCGGAGACCCTGTTCTGTGATGGGACAACATGTTCCCTGTGCGTAGACCCTCTTCTGTGACGGGACAACGGGTTGCCTGCCTGGAGACCCTGTTCTGTGACGGGACAAGTGGTTCCCTGCGTGGAGAAAATGTTCGGTGACGGACAAGGGGTTCCCTGCGTGGAGACCTTGTTCTGTGACAGGACAACGGGTTCCCTGCGTGGAGACCCTGTTCTGTGACAGGACAATGGGTTCCCTGCGTGGAGACGCTGTTTTGTGACCTGACAACGGGTTCCCTGCGCGGAGACCCTGGTCTGTGATGGGACAAGGGGTTCCCTGCGTTGAGACCATTTTCTGTGACGGGACAACGGGTTCCCTGCGTGGAGACCCTGTTCTGTGGCAGGACAAGGGGTTCCCTGCATGGAGACACTGTTCTGTGATGGGACAACGGGTTCCCTGCATGGAGACACTGTTCTGTGACGGGACAACGGGTTCCCTGCGTGGAGACCCTGTTCTGTGATGGGACAACGGTTTCCCTGCATGGAAACCCTGTTCTGTGACGGGACAATGGGTTCCCTGAGCGGAGACCCTGTTCTGTGACGGGACAATGGGTTCCCTGCGTGGAGACCCTGTTTTGTGACGGGACAAAGGGTTCCCTGCGTGTAGTCCCTCTTCCGTGATGGGACAAGGGGTTCCCTGCGTGGAGACCCTGTTCTGTGACGGGACAACGGGTTCCCAGGGTGAAGACCCTGTTCTGTGATGGGACTAGGGGATCCCTGCGTGGAGACCCTGTTCTGTGACGGGACAACGGGTTCCCTGCGCGGAGACCCTGTTCTGTGACGGGACAACGGTTTCCCAGCTTGGAGACCCTGTTCTGTGACGGGACAAGGGGTTCCCTGCCTGGAGACCCTGTTCTGTGACGGGACAAGGGGTTCCCTGCCTGGAGACCCTGTTTTGTGTCGGGACAACGAGTTCCCTGCGTGGAGACCCTGTTCTGTGACGGGACAATGTGTTTCCTGCGTGGAGACCATGTTCTGTGATGGGACAATGGGTTCCCTGCGTGGAGACCCTGTTTTGAGACGGGACAAAGTGTTCCCAGCATGGAGACTCTGTTCTGTGAGCGGGACAACGGGTTTCCAGCGTGGAGACCCTGTTCTGTTATGGGACAACGGGTTCCCTGCGTGGAGACCCTGTTCTGTGACGGGAGAAAGGGTTCCCAGCGTGGAGACCCTGTTCTGTGACGGGACAATGTGTTTCCTGCGTGGAGACTCTGTTCCGTGACGGGATAGAGGGTTCCCTGCCGGGAGACTCCTTTCTGTGACTTGACAAGGGTTTCCCTGCGTGGAGACCCTCTTCTGTGACGTGACAACGTGTTCTCTGGTTGGAGACCCTGTTCTGTGACGGGACAATGGGTTCCCTGCGTGGAGACCCTGTTCTGTGATGGGACAAGGGGTCCCGTTCCTTGAGACCCTGTTCTGTGACGGGACAACGGGTTCCCTGTGTGGAGACCCTGTTCTGAGACGGGACAAGGATTTCCCTGTGTGAAGACCCTGTTCTATTTTGGGACAAGAGTTTCCCTGCGTGGAGACCCTGTTCAGTTACGGGATAATGGGTTCCCTGCGTGGAGAATCTGTTCTGTGACGGGCCAACGGGTTCCCTGCCTGGAGACTTTGTTCTGTCACGGGACAAGGGGTTCCCTGCCTGGAGACCCTGTTCTGTGACTTGACATAGGGTTCCCTGGCAGGAGACCCTGTTCTGTGGCGGGACAAGTGTTTCCCTGTCTGGAGACCCTGTTCTGTGATGGGACAACGTGTTCCCTGCGTGGAGACCCTCTTCTGGGACGGCACAACGGGTTCCCTGCGCATAGACCCTGTTCTGTGACGGGACTACGGTTTCCATGCGCGGAGACCCTTTTCTGTGACGGAACAATGGGTTCACTGAATGCAGACCCTGTTCTGTGATGGGACAATTGTTTCCCTGCCTGGAGATCCTGTTCTGTGACGGGACAACAGGTTCCCTGCGCGTAGATCCTGTTCTGTGACGGGACTACGGGTTCCCTGCGTGGAGACGCTGTTTTGTGACCTGACAACGGGTTCCCTGCGCGGAGACCCTGGTCTGTGATGGGACAAGGGGTTCCCTGCGTTGAGACCATTTTCTGTGACGGGACAACGGGTTCCCTGCGTGGAGACCCTGTTCTGTGGCAGGACAAGGGGTTCCCTGCATGGAGACACTGTTCTGTGATGGGACAACGGGTTCCCTGCATGGAGACACTGTTCTGTGACGGGACAACGGGTTCCCTGCGTGGAGACCCTGTTCTGTGATGGGACAACGGTTTCCCTGCATGGAAACCCTGTTCTGTGACGGGACAATGGGTTCCCTGAGCGGAGACCCTGTTCTGTGACGGGACAATGGGTTCCCTGCGTGGAGACCCTGTTTTGTGACGGGACAAAGGGTTCCCTGCGTGTAGTCCCTCTTCCGTGATGGGACAAGGGGTTCCCTGCGTGGAGACCCTGTTCTGTGACGGGACAACGGGTTCCCAGGGTGAAGACCCTGTTCTGTGATGGGACTAGGGGATCCCTGCCTGGAGACCCTGTTCTGTGACGGGACAACGGTTTCCCAGCTTGGAGACACTGTTCTGTGACGGGACAAGGGGTTCCCTGCCTGGAGACCCTGTTCTGTGACGGGACAAGGGGTTCCCTGCATGGAGACCCTGTTTTGTGTCGGGACAACGAGTTCCCTGCGTGGAGACCCTGTTCTGTGACGGGACAATGTGTTTCCTGCGTGGAGACCATGTTCTGTGATGGGACAATGGGTTCCCTGCGTGGAGACCCTGTTTTGAGACGGGACAAAGTGTTCCCAGCATGGAGACTCTGTTCTGTGAGCGGGACAACGGGTTTCCAGCGTGGAGACCCTGTTCTGTTATGGGACAACGGGTTCCCTGCGTGGAGACCCTGTTCTGTGACGGGAGAAAGGGTTCCCAGCGTGGAGACCCTGTTCTGTGACGGGACAATGTGTTTCCTGCGTGGAGACTCTGTTCCGTGACGGGATAGAGGGTTCCCTGCCGGGAGACTCCTTTCTGTGACTTGACAAGGGTTTCCCTGCGTGGAGACCCTCTTCTGTGACGTGACAACGTGTTCTCTGGTTGGAGACCCTGTTCTGTGACGGGACAATGGGTTCCCTGCGTGGAGACCCTGTTCTGTGATGGGACAAGGGGTCCCGTTCCTTGAGACCCTGTTCTGTGACGGGACAACGGGTTCCCTGTGTGGAGACCCTGTTCTGAGACGGGACAAGGATTTCCCTGTGTGAAGACCCTGTTCTATTTTGGGACAAGAGTTTCCCTGCGTGGAGACCCTGTTCAGTTACGGGATAATGGGTTCCCTGCGTGGAGAATCTGTTCTGTGACGGGCCAACGGGTTCCCTGCCTGGAGACTTTGTTCTGTCACGGGACAAGGGGTTCCCTGCCTGGAGACCCTGTTCTGTGACTTGACATAGGGTTCCCTGGCAGGAGACCCTGTTCTGTGGCGGGACAAGTGTTTCCCTGTCTGGAGACCCTGTTCTGTGATGGGACAACGTGTTCCCTGCGTGGAGACCCTCTTCTGGGACGGCACAACGGGTTCCCTGCGCATAGACCCTGTTCTGTGACGGGACTACGGTTTCCATGCGCGGAGACCCTTTTCTGTGACGGAACAATGGGTTCACTGAATGCAGACCCTGTTCTGTGATGGGACAATTGTTTCCCTGCCTGGAGATCCTGTTCTGTGACGGGACAACAGGTTCCCTGCGCGTAGATCCTGTTCTGTGACGGGACTACGGGTTCCCTGCGTGGAGACGCTGTTTTGTGACCTGACAACGGGTTCCCTGCGCGGAGACCCTGGTCTGTGATGGGACAAGGGGTTCCCTGCGTTGAGACCATTTTCTGTGACGGGACAACGGGTTCCCTGCGTGGAGACCCTGTTCTGTGGCAGGACAAGGGGTTCCCTGCATGGAGACACTGTTCTGTGATGGGACAACGGGTTCCCTGCATGGAGACACTGTTCTGTGACGGGACAACGGGTTCCCTGCGTGGAGACCCTGTTCTGTGATGGGACAACGGTTTCCCTGCATGGAAACCCTGTTCTGTGACGGGACAATGGGTTCCCTGAGCGGAGACCCTGTTCTGTGACGGGACAATGGGTTCCCTGCGTGGAGACCCTGTTTTGTGACGGGACAAAGGGTTCCCTGCGTGTAGTCCCTCTTCCGTGATGGGACAAGGGGTTCCCTGCGTGGAGACCCTGTTCTGTGACGGGACAACGGGTTCCCAGGGTGAAGACCCTGTTCTGTGATGGGACTAGGGGATCCCTGCCTGGAGACCCTGTTCTGTGACGGGACAACGGTTTCCCAGCTTGGAGACACTGTTCTGTGACGGGACAAGGGGTTCCCTGCCTGGAGACCCTGTTCTGTGACGGGACAAGGGGTTCCCTGCATGGAGACCCTGTTTTGTGTCGGGACAACGAGTTCCCTGCGTGGAGACCCTGTTCTGTGACGGGACAATGTGTTTCCTGCGTGGAGACCATGTTCTGTGATGGGACAATGGGTTCCCTGCGTGGAGACCCTGTTTTGAGACGGGACAAAGTGTTCCCAGCATGGAGACTCTGTTCTGTGAGCGGGACAACGGGTTTCCAGCGTGGAGACCCTGTTCTGTTATGGGACAACGGGTTCCCTGCGTGGAGACCCTGTTCTGTGACGGGAGAAAGGGTTCCCAGCGTGGAGACCCTGTTCTGTGACGGGACAATGTGTTTCCTGCGTGGAGACTCTGTTCCGTGACGGGATAGAGGGTTCCCTGCCGGGAGACTCCTTTCTGTGACTTGACAAGGGTTTCCCTGCGTGGAGACCCTCTTCTGTGACGTGACAACGTGTTCTCTGGTTGGAGACCCTGTTCTGTGACGGGACAATGGGTTCCCTGCGTGGAGACCCTGTTCTGTGATGGGACAAGGGGTCCCGTTCCTTGAGACCCTGTTCTGTGACGGGACAACGGGTTCCCTGTGTGGAGACCCTGTTCTGAGACGGGACAAGGATTTCCCTGTGTGAAGACCCTGTTCTGTTTTGGGACAAGAGTTTCCCTGCGTGGAGACCCTGTTCAGTTACGGGATAATGGGTTCCCTGCGTGGAGAATCTGTTCTGTGACGGGCCAACGGGTTCCCTGCCTGGAGACTTTGTTCTGTCACGGGACAAGGGGTTCCCTGCCTGGAGACCCTGTTCTGTGACTTGACATAGGGTTCCCTGGCAGGAGACCCTGTTCTGTGGCGGGACAAGTGTTTCCCTGTCTTTAGACCCTGTTCTGTGATGGGACAACGTGTTCCCTGCGTGGAGACCCTCTTCTGGGACGGCACAACGGGTTCCCTGCGCATAGACCCTGTTCTGTGACGGGACTACGGTTTCCATGCGCGGAGACCCTTTTCTGTGACGGAACAATGGGTTCACTGAATGCAGACCCTGTTCTGTGACGGGACAATTGTTTCCCTGCCTGGAGATCCTGTTCTGTGACGGGACAACAGGTTCCCTGCGCGTAGATCCTGTTCTGTGACGGGACTACGGGTTCCCTGCGTGGAGACCCTGTTCTTTGACGGGAGAATGGGTTCCCTTCGCGGAGGCCCTGTTCTGTGACGGAGCAACGGGTTCCCTGCGTGGAGACCCTGTTCTGTGACGGGACAACGGGTTCCCTGCTTGGAGACCCTGTTCTGCAACGGGACAACCGGTTCCCTTCGTTGAGACCCTGTTCTGTGACGGGACAAGGGGTTCCCTGCGTGGAGACCCTCTTCTGTGACGGGACAACGGGTTCCCTGCGTGGAGACCCTGTTCTGTGATGGGACAACGGGTTCCATGCGTGGAGTACCTGTTCTGTGACGAGATAAGGGGTTCCCTGCCTGGAGACCCTGTTTTGTGATGGGA
The DNA here is from genome assembly GCA_039720435.1 of Amazona ochrocephala. Classification (NCBI taxonomy): domain Eukaryota; kingdom Metazoa; phylum Chordata; class Aves; order Psittaciformes; family Psittacidae; genus Amazona; species Amazona ochrocephala. The sequence goes on along the minus strand of CM077884.1, from coordinate 256,838 downwards.
CAAGGGGTTCTCTGCGTGGAGACCCTGTTCTGTGACTCGACAACGGGTTCCCTGCTTGGAGACCCTGTTCTGTGACGGGACTACGGTTTCCATGCGCGGAGACCCTGTTCTGTGACGGAACAATGGGTTCACTGAATGGAGACCCTGTTCTGTGACGGGACAATTGTTTCCCTGCCTGGAGATCCTGTTCTGTGACGGGACAACAGGTTCCCTGCGCGTAGACCCTGTTCTGTGACGGGACTACGGGTTCCCTGCGTGGAGACCCTGTTCTGTGACGGGACAAGGGGTTCCCTGCGCGGAGACCCTGTTCTGTGACGGGACAAGGGGTTCCCTGCGTGGAGACATTGTTCTGTGACGGGACAACAGGTTCCCTGCGTGGAGACCCAGTTCTGTGACGGGACATCGAGTTTCCTGCGTGGAGACCCTGTTCCGTTATGGGACCATGGGTTCCCTGCTTGGAGACCCTGTTCCATGACGGGAAATTGGGTTCACTGAATGGAGACCCTGTTGTGTGACGGGACAGTGGTTTCCCAGCCTGGAGATCCTGTTCTGCGACGGGACAAAGGGTTCCCTGCACGAAGACTCTGTATTGTGACGGGAAAACGGGTTCCCTGCGCGGAGACCCTGTTCTGGGACGGAGCAACGGGTTCCCTGCGTGGAGACGCTGTTCTTTGACGGGACAACGGGTTCCCTGTGCTGAGAACCTGTTCTGTGATGGGACAACAGGTTCCCTGCGTGGAGACCCAGTTCTGTGACGGGACATCGGGTTTCCTGCGTGGAGACCCTGTTCCGTTATGGGACAATGGGTTCCGTGCCTGGAGACCCTGTTCCATGACGGGAAAGTGGGTTCACTGAATGGAGACCCTGTTGTGTGACGGGACAGTGGTTTCCCAGCCTGGAGATCCTGTTCTGAGATGGGACAAAGGGTTCCCTGCACGAAGACTCTGTATTGTGACGGGAAAACGGGTTCCCTGCGCGGAGACCCTGTTCTGTGACGGAGCAACGGGTTCCCTGCGTGGCGACCCTTTTCTGTGACGGGACAACAGGTTCCCTGCGCGGAGACCCTGTTCTGTGACGGGACAACGGGTTCCCTGCCTGGAGACCCTGTTCTGTGACGGGACAACGGGTTCCCTGCCTGGAGACCCGATTTTGTGGCGGGAAACGGGGTTCCCAGCGTGGAGACACAGTTCCGTGACGGGACGAGGGGTTCCCTGGCTGGAGACCCTGTTCTGCGAAGGGACAACGGTTTCCCGGCGTGGAGACTCTGTTCTGAGATGGGACAACGGGCTCCCTGCGTGGAGACCCTGTTCTGTGACGGGAGAACGGGTTCCCTGGGTGGAGACCCTGTTCTGTGATGGGACAAGGGGTTCCCTGCCTGGAGATCCAGTTCTGTGACGGGACAACGGGTTCCCAGCACGGAGACTCTGTTCTTTGACGGGAAAAAGGGTTCCCTTTGTGGAGACCCCGTTCAGTGAAGGGACCACGGGTTCCCGGCGTGGAGACACTGTTCTGTGACGGGACAACGGGTTCCCTGCGTGAAGACCCTGTTCTGTGACGGGACCACGGGTTCCCTGCGTGGAGACCCTGTTTTCTGACGGGGCAAAGGCTTCCCTGTGTGGAGATCCTGTACTCTGACGGGAAAACGGGTTCCCTGCGTAGAGACCCTGTTGTGTGACGGGACAACGGGTTCCATGCCTGGAGACCATCTTCTGGGACGGGACAACGGGTTCTCTGGTTGGAGACCCTCTTCTGTGAGGGGACAACGGGTTCCCTGCCTGGAGACCCTGTTTTGTGACGGGACAATGGGTTCCCTGCCTGGAGACCCTTTTCTGTGATGGGACAATGGGTTCCCTGCGTGGAGACACTCTTCTGTATGGGACAAGGGGTTCCCTGCGTGGAGACCCTGTTCTGTGACGGGACAACTGTTTCCCTGCCTGGAGGCCCTGTTCTGTGAAGGGACAACGGGTTCCCGGCGTGGGGACACTGTTCTGTGATGGGACAATGGGTTCTGTGACTGGAGACACTCTTCTGGATGGGACAAGGGCCTTCCCTGTGAGGAGACCCTGTTCTGTGACAGGACAACGGGTTCCCTGTGTGGAGACCCTGTTCTGTGACACGACAACGGGTTCCCAGCGCGGAGACCCTGTTCTGTGACGGGACAACGGGTTCCCTGCTTGGAGACACTGTTCTGTGACTGGACAGCAGGTTTCCTGCCTGGAGAACCTGTTCTGTGACGGGACAACGGGTTCCCTGCGCAGAGAACCTGTTCTGTCATGGGACAAAGGGTTCTCTTCCTGGAGACCCAGTTCTGTGACGGGAAAACGGGTTCCCTGCCTGGAGACCCTGTTCTGTGACGGGACAACGGGTTCCCTGCGTGAAGACCCTGTCCAGAGACGGAACAACGGGTTCCCTGCATGGAAACTCTGTTCTGTGACGGGACAACGGGTTCCCTGCGCTGAGAACCTGTTCTGTGATGGGACAACAGGTTCCCTGCATGGAAACCCTGTTCTGTGACGGGACAATGTTTTCCCTGAGCGGAGACCCTGTTCTGTGACGGGACAACGGGTTCCCTTGTTGGAGACCCTGTTTTGTGACGGGACAAGGGGTTCCCTGCGTGTAGTCCCTCTTCCGTGATGGGACAAGGGGTTCCCTGCGTGGAGACCCTGTTCTGTGATGGGACAAGGGGTTCCCTGCCTGGAGATCCAGTTCTGTGACGGGACAACGGGTTCCCAGCACGGAGACTCTGTTCTTTGACGGGAAAAAGGGTTCCCTTTGCGGAGACCCTGTTCAGTGAAGGGACCACGGGTTCCCTGCGTGGAGACACTGTTCTGTGACGGGACAACGGGTTCCCTGCCTGGAGACCCTGTTCTGTGACGGGACAACGGGTTCCCTGCGTGGAGACCCTGTTTTCTGTCGGGGCAAAGGCTTCCCTGTGTGGAGATCCTGTACTCTGACGGGAAAACGGGTTCCCTGCGTAGAGACCCTGTTGTGTGACGGGACAACGGGTTCCATGCCTGGAGACCATCTTCTGGGACGGGACAACGGGTTCTCTGGTTGGAGACCCTCTTCTGTGAGGGGACAACGGGTTCCCTGCCTGGAGACCCTGTTTTGTGACGGGACAATGGGTTCCCTGCCTGGAGACCCTTTTCTGTGATGGGACAATGGGTTCCCTGCGTGGAGACACTCTTCTGTATGGGACAAGGGGTTCCCTGCGTGGAGACCCTGTTCTGTGACGGGACAACTGTTTCCCTGCCTGGAGGCCCTGTTCTGTGAAGGGACAACGGGTTCCCGGCGTGGGGACACTGTTCTGTGACGGGACAATGGGTTCTGTGACTGGAGACACTCTTCTGGATGGGACAAGGGCCTTCCCTGTGAGGAGACCCTGTTCTGTGACAGGACAACGGGTTCCATGTGTGGAGACCCTGTTCTGTGACACGACAACGGGTTCCCAGCGCGGAGACCCTGTTCTGTGACGGGACAAGGGGTTCCCTGTGCGGAGACCCTGTTCTGTGATGGGAGAACGGGTACATTGCGTGGTGACCCTCTTCCGTCTCGGGACAAAGTTTTCCTAGCACGGAGAACCTATTCTGTGACGGGACAACGGTTTCCCTGCCTGGAGACCCTTCTCTGTGACGGGACAACGGGTTCCCTGAGTGGAGACCCTGTTCCGTGATGGGGCAACGGTTTCCCTGCCTGGAGACCCTGTTCTGTGACGGGACAACGGGTTCCCTGCGTGAAGACCCTGTCCAGTGATGGGACAACGGGTTCCCTGCATGGAGAATCTGTTTTGTAACGGGACAAAGGGTTCCCTGCTTGGAGACCCTGTTCTGTGACGGGACAACAGGTTCCCTGCGTGAAGACCCTTTTCTGTGACGGGGCAACGGGTTCCCAACATGGAGACCCTGTTCTGTGATGGGACAGCAGGTTCCCTGCATGGAGAACCTGTTCTGTGACGGGACAACGGTTTCCCTGCGTGGAGACCGTGTTCTGTGATGGGACAACGGCTACCCTGCGTGGAGACCCTGTTCTGTGACAGGACAACATGTTCCCTGCGTAGAGACTCTGTTCTGTGACGGGACAACGGGTTCCCTGCCTGGAGACTCTGTTCTGTGACGGGACAAAGGGTTCCTTCCGTGGTGACTCTGTTCTGTAACGGGACAAGGGGTTCCCTGCGTGGAGACCCTGTTCTGTGACGGGACAATGGGTTCCCTGCGTGGAGACTGTGTTCCGTGGCGGGACAACGGCTTCCCTGCGCAGAGACCCTGTTCTGTGGCGTGACAATGGGCTCCCTGCCTGGAGACCCTTTTCTGTGACGGGACAACGGGTTCCCTGCGTGGAGACCGTGTTCTGTGATGGGACAAAGGTTTCCCTGCGTGGAGACCCTGTTCTGTGATGGGACAACGGGTCCCCTGCGCAGAGACCCTGTTCTGTGACAGGACAACGGGTTCCCTGCGTGGAGACCATGTTCTGTGACGGGACAACGCGTTCCCTGCTTGCAGAACCTGTTTTGTGACGGGACAACGGCTTCCTAGAGTGGAGAACCTGTTCTGAGACTTGACAATGGGTTCCCTGCATGGAGACCCTGTTCTGTGACGGGACAAGGGGTTCCCTGCGGGGAGACCCTGTTCAGTGACGGGACAACGGGTTCCCTGCCTGCAGACAGTGTTCTGTGACGTGACAAAGGGTTCCATCCGTGGTGACTCTGTTCTGTGACGGGACAACGGGTTCGCTGCGTGGAGACCGTGTTCTGTGACGGGACAGCGGGTTTCCAGCGTGGAGACCCTGTTCTGTGGCGGGACAACGGGTCCCCTGCCTGGAGAACCTGTTCCGTGACGGGACAACGGGTTCCCTGCGTGGTGACACTCTTCTGTGACGCGACAATGGGGTCCATGACTGGAGACACTCTTCTGGATGGGACAAGGCGTTCCCAGCGTGGAGACCCTGTTCTGCGACGGGACAACGGGTTCCCTGCGTGGAGACCCTGTTCTGTGTAGGGACAAGGGGTTCCCTGCTTGAAGACCCTGTTCTGTGACAGGACAACGGGTTCCCTGCGTGGAGACCCTGTTCTGTGACGGGAGAATGGGTTCACTGCCTGGATACCCTGTTCTGTGACGGGACAACGGGTTCCCTGCGTGGAGACCCTGTTCTCTGATGGGACAACGGGTTCCCTGCGTGGAGACCCGGTTCTGAGACGGGACAAGGGGTTCCCTGCGTGGAGACACTGTTCTGTGACGGGACAACGGGTTCCCTGCCTGGAGACCCTGTTCTGTAACGAGACAACGGTTTCCCAGCATGGAGACCCTATTCTGTGACTGGACTATGGCTTCCCTGTGCGGAGACCCTCTTCTGTGATGGGACAGCGGGTTCCCTGCGTGGAGTCTCTGATCCGTGAGGGGGCAATGGATACCCTGCCTGGAGACCCTGTTCAGTGACGGGTCAATGGCTTTCCTGACTAAAGACCCTGTTCTGTGACGGGACAAGGGGTTCCCTGCTTGGAGACTCTTTTCTGTGACTGGTCAAGGAATTCCCTGCTTGGAGACCCACTTCTCTGACAGGACAACGGGTTCCCTGCGTGGAGACCATGTTCTGTGACGGGACAAGTGGTTCCCTGCGTGGAGACCCTGTTCTGTGACGGGACAAGGGGTTCCCTGAGTGGAGACCCTGTTCTGTGACGGGACAACGGGTTCCCTGCGAGGAGACCCTGTTTTGTGACGGGACAACGGGTTCCCTGCGTGGAGACCCTGTTCTGTGACGGGAAAACGAGTTCCCTGTGCGGAGACCCTGTTCCGTGACGGGACAACGGGTTCCGTGCGCGGAGACCCTGTTCTGTGACGGGACAACGGGTTCCCTGCGTAGAGACCATGTTCTGTGACGGGACAACGGGTTCCCAGCGTGGAGACCCTGTTCTGTGACGGGAAAACGGGTTCCATGCGCGGACACCCTGTTCTGTGACGGGACAACGGGTTCCCTTGTTGGAGACCCTCTTCCGTGACGGGACAAGGGGTTCCTAGAGTGGAGACCCTCTTCTGTGACGGGACAGGGGGTTCCCTGCGTGGAGACCCTGTTCTGTGTCGGGACAAGGGGTTCCCACCGTGGAGACCCTGTTCTGTGACGGGACAAGGGGTTCCCTGCGTGGAGACCCTGTTCCGTGACGGGTCAACGGGTTCCCTGCTTGGGGACATGGAACTGTTAGAACAAGTCCAGAGGAGGGCCACGAGGATGATCAGGGGACTGGAGCACCTCTCGTATGAAGATAGGCTGAGAAAGTTGGGGCTGTTCAGCCTGGAGAAGAGAAGACTGCGTGGAGAACTCATAACAGCCTTCCAATACCTGAAGGGGGCCTATAGGGATGCTGGGGAGGGACTCTTCATGAGGGACTGTGGTGAGAGGACAAGGGGTAATGGGTTTAAACTTAAACAGGGGAGGTTTACATTGGATCTGAGGAAGAAATTCTTTACTGTGAGGGTGGTGGGGCCCTGGAATGGGTTGCCCAGGGAAGTTGTGAAGGCTTCATCCCTGGCGGCGTTCAAGGTGGTGTTGGACATAGCCTTGGATGGCATGGTTTAGAGGGAGGTGTCCCTGCCAATGGCGGGGGGGTTGGAACTCGATGATCATGAGGTCCTTTCCAGCCCAAACTATTCTGTGATTCTGTGATTCTGTGAGAACCTGCTCTGTGACTGAACAAGGAGTTCCCTGGGTGGAGAACCTGCTCTGTGACAGGACAAGGGGCTCCCTGCGTGGAGAACCTGTTCTGTGACGGGACAAGGGGTTCCCTGCGTGGAGAATCTGTTCTGTGACGGGACAAAGGTTTCCCTGCGTGGAGACACTGTTCTGGATGGGACAAGGGGTTCCCTGCCTGGAGACCCTGTTCTGTGATGGGACATGGGGTTCCCTGCCTGGAGAACCTGTTCCGTGTCGGGACAACGGATTCCTAGCGCAGGGAACATGTTCTTTGCCGGGAAAACGGGTTCCCTGTGTGGAGTCCCTCTTCTGTGTCAGGACAACGGGTTCCCTGCGTGGAGACCCTGTTATATCACGGGACAACGGGTTCCCTGCCTGGAGACCCTTTTCTGTGTCGGGAAATCGGGTTCCCTGAGTGGAGACCCTGTTCTGTGACAGGACAAGGTGTTCCCACCGTGGAGACCCTGATCTATGTCGGGACAATGGGTTCCCTGCTTTGAGACCCTGTTCTGTGATGGGACAACGGGTTCCCTGCGTGGAGACCCTGTTCTGTGACGGGACAATGGCTTCCCTGTGCGGAGACCCTGTTCTGTGATGGGACAGCAGGTTCCCTGCGTGGAGACTATGATCCGTGAGGGGACAATGGATACCCTGCCTGGAGACCCTGTTCAGTGACGGGTCAATGGCTTTCCTGACTGAAGACCCTGTTCTGTGACGGGACAAGGGGTTCCCTGCGTTGAGACCCTGCTGTGTGACGGGACAATGGGTTCCCTGCGTGGAGAACCTGTTCTGTGACGGGACAACGGGTTCCCTGCTTGCAGAACCTGTTTTGTGACGGGACAACGGCTTTCTAGATTGGAGAACCTGTTCTGAGACTTGACAAAGGGTTCCCTGCGTGGAGACCATGTTCTGTGATGGGACAACGGTTTCCCTGCCTGGAGACCCTGTTCCGTGACGGGACAACGGGTTCCCTGCGTGGAGACCCTGTTCTGTGACGGGTCAATGGGTACCCTGCGCGGACACCCTGTTCTGTGACAGGACAACGGGTTCCCTGCGCGGAGACCCTGTTCTGTGACGGGACAACGGGTTCCCTGCGTGGAGACCCTGTTCTGTGATGGGAGAACGGGTTCCCATCGTGGAGACCCTGTTCTATGACGGGACAACGGGTTCCCTGCCTGGAGACCCTGTTCTGTGACGGGACAACGGGTTCCCTGCGCGGAGACACTATTCTGCGACGGGAAAACGAGTTCCCTGCGCGGACACCCTTTTCTGTGATGGGACAACGGGTTCCCTGCTTGGAGACCCTGTTAAGTCTTTGGACAAGGGGTTCCATGCGTGGAGACCCTGTTCTGTGACGGGACAAGGGGTTCCCTGCGTGGAGACAATGTTCTGTGATGGGACAAGGGGTTCCCTGCGTGGAGAACCTGTTCTGTAATGGGACAACGGGTTCCCTGAGTGGAGATCCTGTTCTGTGACGGGACAAAGGTTTCCCTGCGTGGAGACCCTGTTCTGTGACTGGACAAAGGGTTCCTAGCACGGAGAACCTGTTCTGTGACGGGACAAGGGGTTCCCTGCGTGGAGACCCTGTTCTGTGACGGGACAACAGGTTCCCGGGGTGGAGACCCTGTTCTCTGACGGGACAAGGGGTTCCCTGAGCGGAGACCCTGTTCTGTGACGGGACAAAGGGTTCCCTGCCTGGAGACCCTGTTCTGTGACGGGACAACGGGTTCCCTGTGTGGAGACCCTGTTCCGTGTCGGGACAAGGGGTTCCCTGTGTGGAGTACCTGTTCTATGACGGGAGAACGGGTTCCTAGCGAGGAGAACCTGTTCCATGCCGGGACAATGGGTTCTTAGCAAGGAGAACCTGTTCTGTGACGGGAGAACGGGTTCCCTGCGTGGAGACCCTGTTCTGTGACGGGACAACGGGTTCCCTGCTCGGAGAACATGTTCTGTGACAGGACAATGGATTCCCTGCGTGGAGACCCTGATCTATGACGGGACAACGGGTTTCTAGCGGAGACCCTGTTCTGTGACAGGACAAAGAGTTCCCTGCGTGGAGACCCTGTTCTGTGACGGGACAACGGGTTCCCTGCGTGGAGATCCTGTTCTGTGATGGGACAACGGGTTTCCAGCGTGGAGACCCTGTTCTGTGAAGGGACAACGGGTTCCCTGGGTGGAGAACCTTCTCTGTGACGCGACTACGGGTTGCCTGCGTGGAGAACCTGCTCTGGGAGGGGACAACGGGTTCCCTGCGTGGAGACCTTGTTCCATGTCGGGACAACGGGTTCCTGGCGTGGAGAAGCTGTTCTGTGACGGGACAAAGGGTTCCCTGCTTGGAGACCCTGTTCTGTGACAGGACAATGGTTTCCCAGCGTGGAGACCCTGTTCTGTGATGGGACAAGAGGTTCCCTGCTTGGTGACCCTCTTCCGTGCCTTGACAATGTTTTCCTAGCACGGAGAACCTGTTATGTGACAGGAGAACGTGTTCCATGCCTGGAGGCCCTCTTCTGGGGCGGGACAACGGGTTGCCAGAGTGGAGACCCTGTTCTGTGACGGGACAACTGGTTCCCAGCGTGGAGACCCTGTTCTGCGACGGTAAAACGGGTTCCATGCGTGGTGACCCTCTTCCGTGTCGGGACAAAGGGTTCCTAGCACGGAGAACCTGTTCTGTGACGGGACAAGGGGTTCCCTGCGTGGAGAACCTGTTCTGTGACGGGACAACGAGTTGCCAGAATGGAGACCATGTTCTGTGACGGGACAACGGGTTCCCTGCTCGTGGAGACCCTGTTCTGTGACGGGACAAAGTGTTCCCTGCGTGGAGACCCTGTTCTGCAACGGGACAAGGGGTTCCCAGCGTGCAGACCCTGTTCTGTGACGGGACAAGGGGTTCCCCGCGTGGAGACCCTGTTCCGTGATGGGACAACGGGTTCCCTGCCTGGAGACCCTGCTATGTGAATGGACAAGGGGTTCCCTGCCTGGAGAACCTGTTCTGTGACGGGACAACGGGTTCCCAGCTTGCAGAACCTGTTCTGTGACGGGACAACGGGTTCCTAGCGTGGAGAACCTGTTCTGTGACGGGACAACGGGTTTCCTGCGTGGAGACCCTGTTCTGTGACGGGACAACGGTTCCCTGCGCGGAGAGCCTGTTCTGCGACGGGAAAAGCGGTTCCCGGCACGGAGAGCCTGTTCTGTGACGGGACAAAGGGTTCCCTGAATGGAGACCCTGTTCTGTGACGGGACAAGAGTTTCCCTGCTTGGAGACCCTGTTCTGTGATGGGACAACGGGTTCCCTGCGTGGAGACCCTGTTCTGTGACGGGACAACGGGTACACTGCCTGGAGACTCTGTTTTGTGATGGGACAACAGGTTCCCTGCGCGGAGACCCAGTTCTGAGGCGGGACAAGGGATTCCCTGCTTGGAGACAATGTTCCGTGATGGGACAACGGGTTCCCTGCCTGGAGACCCAGTTCTGTGACGGGACAACGGGTTCCATGCGTGGAGACCCTGTTCTGTGACGGGACATGGGGTTCCCTGCCTGGAGACACTGTTCCGTGAAGGGACAAGGGTTCCCTGCATGGAGACCCTGTTCCGTGACGGGACAACGGGTTCCCTGTGTGGAGATCCTGTCCTGTGACGGGACAACGGGTTCCCTGCGTAGAGACCCTGTTCCGTGTCGGGACAAGGGGTTCCCTGTGTGGAGACCCTGTTCTGTGACGGGACAAGGGGTTCCTAGCGTGGAGAACCTGTTCCGTTCCGGGACAATGGTTTCTTAGCATGGAGACCCTGTTCTGTGACGGTACAACGGGTTCCCAGCGTGGAGACCCTGTTCTGGGACGGGACAACGGGTTCCCTGCTTGGAGACCCTGTTCTGTGACAGGACAATGGGTTCCCTGTGTGCAGACTCTGATCTATGACAGGACAACGGGTTTCTAGCGGAGACCCTGTTCTGTGACGGGACAAAGGGTTCCCTGCGAGTGGAGACCCTGTTCTGTGAAGGGACAAGGGGTTCCCTGCGTGCAGACCCTGTTCTGTGACGGGACAAAGGTTTCCCTGCGTGGAGAACCTGTTCTGTGTCGGGACAAAGGGTTCCTAGCACGGAGAACCTGTTCTGTGACGGGACAAGGGGTTGTCAGAATGGAGACCCTGTTCTGTGACGGGACAACGGGTTCCCTGCGCGTGGAGACCCTGTTCTGTGACGGGACAAAGTGTTCCCACCGTGGAGACCCTGTTCCGTGACGGGACAAGGGGTTCCCACCGTGGAGACCCTGTTCCGTGACGGGACAACGGGTTCCCTGCCTGGAGACCCTGCTATGTGAATGGACAAGGGGTTCCCTGCGTGGAGACCCTGTTCTGCGACGGGACAACGGGTTCCCTGCTTGCAGAACCTGTTCTGTGACGGGACAACGGGTTCCTAGCGTAGAGAACCTGTTCTGTGACGGGACAACGGGTTCCCTGCGTGGAGACACTGTTCTTTGACGGGAGAACGGGTTACCATCGTGGAGACCCTGTTCTGTGACGGGGCAATGATCTCCCTGCGTGGAGAACCTGTTCCGTGAGGGGGCAATGATCTCTCTGCGTGGAGAACGTGTTCTGTGACGGGACAATGGGCTCCATGCGTGGAGAACGTGCTGTGTGACGGGACAATGGGCTCCCTGCGTGGAGAACGTGGTCTGTGACGGGACAATGGGCTCCCTGCGTGGAGAACGTGTTCTGTGATGGGACAATGGGCTCCCTGCGTGGAGAACGTCTTCTGTGAAGTGACAATGGGCTCCCTGCGTGGAGAACTTGTTCTGTGATGGGACAATGGGCTCCCTGCGTGGAGAACCTGTTCTGTGATGGGACAATGGACTCCCTGCGTGGAGAACGGGTTCCATGACGGGACAATGCGCTCCCAGCATGGAGAACCGGTTTCATGACGGGGCAATGGCCACCCTGCGTGGAGAACATGTTCTGTGACGGGACAATGGGCTCCCTGCGTGGAGAACGTGGTCTGTGACGGGACAATTTGCTCCCTGCGTGGAGAACGTGGTCTGTGACGGGACAATGGGCTCCCTGCGTGGAGAACGTGGTCTGTGACGGGACAATGGGCTCCCTGCGTGGAGAACAAGGTATGTGACGGGACAATGGGCTCCCTGCGTGGAGAACGTGGTCTGTGAATGGACAATGGGCTCCCTGCTTGGAGAACGTCTTCTGTGACTGGACAATGGGCTCCCTGCGTGGAGAACGTGGTCTGTGACGGGACTATGGGCTCCCTGCGTGGAGAACGTCTTCTGTGACTGGACAATGGGCTCCCTGCGTGGAGAACGTGGTCTGTGACGGGACAATGGGCTCCCTGCGCGGAGAACGTCGTCTGTGACGGGACAATGGCCTCCCTGCGTGGAGAACATGGTCTGTGATTGGAAAATGGGCTCCCTGCTTGGAGAACGTGGTCTGTGACGGGACAATGGGCTCCCTGCGTGGAGAACGCTGTCTGTGACGGGACAATGGGCTCTGTGTGGAGGCCCTGTTCCGTGACGGGACAATGGGCTCCCTGCGTGGAGAACGTGGTCTGTGACGGGAGAATGGGCTCCCTGCGTGGAGAACGTCTTCTGTGACGGGACAATGGGCTCCATGCGTGGAGAATGTTGTCTGTGACGGGACAGTTTGCTCCCTGCGTGGAGAACGTGGTCTGTTATGGGACAATGGGCTCCCTGCATGGAGAACGTGGTCTGTGAAGGACAATGGGCTCCCTGCGTGGAGAACGCGGTCTGTGAATGGACAATGGGCTCCCTGCGTGGAGAACGTGGTCTGTGACAGGACAATGGGCTCCCTGCGTTGAGAACGTGGTCTGTGACGGGACAATGGGCTCCCTGCGTGGAGAACATGTTCTGTGACGGGACAATGGGCTCCCTGCGTTGAGAACGTGGTCTGTGACGGGACAATGGGCTCCCTGCGTGGAGAACGTCTTCTGTGACTTGACAATGGGCTCCCTGCGTGGAGAACGCGGTCTGTGAAGGGACAATGGGCTCCCCGCGTGGAGAACATTTTCCGTGTCGGGACAATGGGCTCCCTGGTTTGAGAACCGGTTCCGTGACGGGACAATGGGCTCCCTGAGTGTAGAACCGGTTCCGTGGTGGGGCAATAGGTTCCCTGCGTGGAGAACATGTTCCGTGACGTGGCAATGGGCTCCCTGCGTGGAGAACAAGGTCTGTGACGGGACAATGGGCTCCCTGCGTGGAGAACGTCTTCTGTGACGGGACAATAGTCTCCCTGCGTGGAGAACGTGTTCTGTGACGGGGCAAGGGGCTCCCTGCGTGGAGAACGTCTTCTGTGACGGGACAATGGGCTCCCTGAGTGGAGAACGTGGTCTGTGAAGGACAATGGGCTCCCTGCTTGGAGAACGCGGTCTGTGACGGGACAATGGCTTCCCTACATGGAGAACGTGTTCTGTGACGGGACAATGGGCTCCCTGTGTGGAGAACGTCTTCTGTGACTTGACAATGGGCTCCCTGCTTGTAGAACGCGGTCTGTGACGGGACAATGGGCTCCCTGCGTGGAGAACATTTTCCGTGACGGGACAATGGGCTCCCTGGGTTGAGAACCGGTTCCGTGACAGGACAATGGGCTCCCTGAGTGTAGAACCGGTTCCGTGGCGGGGCAATAGGTTCCCTGCTTGGAGAACATGTTCCGTGACGTCGCAATGGGCTCCCTGCGTGGAGAACCTGTTCCGTGACGGGGCAATGGGCTCCTTGCGTGGAGAACCTTTTCCATGACGGGGCAAGGGGCACCCTGCATGGAGAACGTCTTCTGTGACGGGGCAATGATCTCCCTGCGTGGAGAACGTGTTCCGTGACGGGGCAATGGGGTCCCTGCGTGGGGAACGTGTTCTGTGATGGGACAATGGGCTCCTTCTGTGGAGAACGTGTTTTGCGACGTGGCAAAGGTTTCCCTGCATTGAGAACGTTTTCTGTGACGGGACTGTGGAATAATTAGGAAATATGGGATAATTAGGAATTAAACTTATATTTGAAATGTAGCATTGTCCACACATCGGGGAAAACGGACTTTCAAGGCCTCTCAGGGCGAGATGCAGCCGCACCGGGTATGCCAGTAATGTGCACTCCACCGCAATTCCCGTGGCAACGTGAAGATGAAGCGTAGGGCGAGGTGGAGATCTCGCAGTTACGCTTTGTCCTAACTTCAGCACAAAGACGGGAACGAGATGGTACAAGAAACTGATAAGCTGTGTAACTGGCAACACTGACCGGAACGAGATGGTGCAAGAAGCTGATAAGCTGCGTGGTAGAGTGAGGTGGAGACCTTGCAAAAGCCGATAAGACTTCTTACCCTGGGCCAGCAGCCTGTCATCTTTTGACAGAATGCCGTCCTCAGTGTGGACTTTGCTTCATTATAACGTCATTATAATGCAATTACTCACTCATCTCTAATGAGACCCCCACTCCAAAATGAGATCAACCCTCTCTGAGTAATAATAATAGTACGTATGACTAGAGTCACTCAAGCTCCACCTTAAAGATAAAAAATATATAAAAAGACCCAAGAAAGAGGGGGATATTGGGGAAGATACCATCGTGGACGAGTTAAGGAAAATAACATCAACCGACTCCTGGGACCGGTCGACGGGCTGGACTTCTCTTCCCCCCCCATCGGGACGCCTGTGGGTAAGACTCGCACTGTATCCAGTGCTTTCCTAGGAAAAACTTAGAATCTCTATAGAGTCATTCTTATTTGTCACCTGTATCTTTTAGAGCTCAGCTGTGTCAACTTTATCAAGTGCTTGTATTCATGTAACTATCATATGCACGTGCTTTTGCAGACAGTATTTATCACCGGCAATCCATAAGAACCTGTACCTGTTGCATCAATAAATTTAGTTAATAAGTCATACTGTTTTGATATCTAATTGTCACTATCGGTAAATCCAGATCATTAGAGGCTTGGTATCTGTTGCATTAATAAACTGCACTATCAGTGAGACCGGATCCAGTGAGGTTCGAATTAGCGAACGCTGCCCGGGCTGATAGCTGCCAGCAATCTTTCCCCCTCCCCAGAGTGCACTATCAGTGAGACCGGATCCAGTGAGGTTCGAAATAGCGAACGCTGCCCGGGCTGATAGTTGCTATTGATTGAATTGGGCAGGGTGGTGCACTATCAGTGAGACCGGATCCAGTGAGGTTCGAAATAGCGAACGCTGCCCGGGCTGATAGCTGCCAGCAATCTTCCCTCCCCCTTTTAATGCAACAGAGTGCACTATCAGTGAGACCGGATACAGTGAGGTTCGAAATAGAGAACGCTGCCCGGGCTGATAGCTGCCAGTAATTCCCCCCAACACACACACTCCTTTGTCGTAACTGGGACAATGGGCTCCCTGCATGGAGAAAGTAGTCTGTGAAGGGACAATAGGCTCCCTGCGTGGAGAACATGTTCTGTGATTGGTCAATGGCCGCCCTGCGTGGAGAACCTGTTCCGTGATGGGACAAAGCCTCCCTGCGTGGAGAACGTATTCCGTGAAGGGGCAGTGGGCTCCCTGCGTGGAGAACATGTTCCGTGACTGGACAATGGGTTCCCGGCTGGCGAACATGTTCCGTGACTGGACAATGGGCTCCCTGCATGGAGAACCTGTTCCGAGACGGGACAATTGGCTCCCTGCGTGGCGAACGTGGTCTGTGACGGGACAATGGGCTCCCTGCGTGGAGAACGTCTTCTGTGATGGGACAATGCGCTCCCTGCGTGGAGAACGTGTTCTGTGACGGGACAATGGGCTCCCTGCGTGGAGAACGTGGTCTGTGATGGGACAATAGGCTCCCTGCGTGGAGAACGTGGTCTGTGAGGGGACAATGAGCTCTCTGCGTGGCGAACGTCGTCTGTGACGGGACAATGGGCTCTCTGCGTGGAGAACGTGTTCTGTGACGGGACAATGGGCTCCCTGCGTGGAGAACGCGTTCTGTGATGGGACAATGGCCTCCCTGCTTGGAGAACGTGGTCTATGAGGGGGCAATGGGCTCCTTGCCTGGAGAACGAGTTCCGTGACGGGACAATGGGTTTCCTCCGTGGAGAACGTGTTCCGTGACGGGACAATGGGTTCCCTGCGTGGAGAACGTGGTCTGTGACAGGACAATGGGCTCCCTGCGTGGAGAACGTCTTCTGTGACGGGACAATGGGCTCCCTGCATGTAGAACGTGTTCTGTGAAGGGACAATGGGCTCCCTGCGTGGAGAACGTGTTCCGTGACGGGACAATAGGCTCCCTGCGTGGAGAACGTGTTCTGTGACGGGACAATGGGCTCCCTGCGTGGAGAACGTGTTCTGTGATGGGACAATGGGCTCCCTGCATAGAGAACGTCTTCTGTGAAGTGACAATGGGCTCCCTGCGTGGAGAACGTGTTGTGTGACGGGACAATGGGCTCCTTGCGTGGAGAACCTGTTCCGTGACGGGGCAATATGCTCCCTGCATTTAGAACCTGTTCCGTGAAGGGGCAATGGGTTCCCTGCATGGAGAAACAGTTCCGTGAAGGGGCAATGGGTTCCCTGCGCGGAGAACCGGTTCCGTGACGGGACAATGGGTTCCCTGCGTGGAGAACCGGTTCCGGGACGGGACAATGGGTTCCCTGCGCGGAGAACCGGTTCCGGGACGTGACAATACGTTCCCTTCGCAGGGAACCGGTTCTGTGGCAGACAATGGGTTCCCTGTGTGGAGAATCTGTTCTGTGATGGAACAACGGGCTTCCTGCGTGAAGAACTTGTTCTGTGACGGGACTGCGGGTTCCCTGCGTGGAGACCATTTTCTGTGACGGGACAATGACTTCCCTGCGTGGAGAACCTGTTCCGTGAAGGGACAATGGCTTCCCTGCCTGGAGACCCTCTTCCGTGATGGGACAAAGGCTCCCTGCGTGGAGAACCGGTTCCGTGACGGGACAATGGGCTCCCTGCGTGGGGAACATGTTCTGTGTAGGGGCAATGGGCTCCCTGCGTGAAGAACCTGTTCCATGACGGGGCAATGATCTCCCTGCGTGGAGAACCTGTTCCGTGAGGGGGCAATGATCTCCCTGCGTGGAGAACGTGTTCTGTGACGGGACAATGGGCTCCATGCGTGGAGAACGTGCTGTGTGACGGGACAATGGGCTCCCTGCGTGGAGAACGTGGTCTGTGATGGGACAATTTGCTCCCTGCGTGGAGAACGTGTTCTGTGACGGGACAATGGGCTCCCAGCGTGGAGAACTTGTTCCGTGACGGGACAATGGGCCCCCTGCATGGAGAACCGGTTCCGTGATGGGACAATGGACTCCCTGCGTGGAGAACCGGTTCCGTGACGGGACAATGCGCTCCCTGCATGGAGAACCGGTTTCATGATGGGGCAATGGCCACCCTGCGTGGAGAACATGTTCTGTGACGGGACAATGGGCTCCCTGCGTGGAGAACGTTGTCTCTGATGGGACAAAGGGCTCCCTGCGTGGAGAACGTGGTCTGTGACGGGACAATGGGCTCCCTGCGTGGAGAACGTTGTCTGTGACGGGACAATGGGCTCCCTGCGTGGAGAACGTGGTCTGTGAATGGACAATGGGCTCCCTGCTTGGAGAACGTGTTCTATGAAGGGACAATGGGCTCCCTGCGTGGAGAACGTGGTCTGTGACGGGACAATGGGCTCCCTGCGTGGAGAACGTCTTCTGTGACGGGACAATGGGCTCCCTGCGTGGAGAACGTGGTCTGTGACGGGACAATGGGCTCCCTGCGTGGAGAACGTCGTCTGTGACGTGACAATGGGCTCCCTGCGTGGAGAACGTGGTCTGTGACGGGACAATGGGCTCCCTGCGTGGAGAACGTCTTCTGTGACGGGACAATGGGCTCCCTGCGTGGAGAACGCTGTCTGTGACGGGACAATGGGCTCCCTGCGTGGAGAACGTCGTCTGTGACGTGACAATGGGCTCCCTGCGTGGAGAACGTGGTCTGTGATTGGAAAATGGGCTCCCTGCATGGAGAACGTTTTCTGTGACGGGACAATGGGCTCCCTGCGTGGAGAACGCTGTCTGTGACGGGACAATGGGCTCTGTGTGGAGGCCCTGTTCCGTGACGGGACAATGGGCTCCCTGCGTGTCCAACGTGGTCTGTGACGGGAGAATGGGCTCCCTGCGTGGAGAACGTGGTCTGTTATGGGACAATGGGCTCCCTGCGTGGAGAACGCGGTCTGTGATGGGACAATGGGCTCCCTACATGGAGAACGTGGTCTGTGACGGGACAATGGGCTCCCTGCGTGGAGAACGCGGTCTGTGATGGGACAATGCGCTCCCTACATGGAGAACGTGGTCTGTGACGGGACAATGGGCTCCCTGCGTGGAGAACGCGGTCTGTGATGGGACAATGCGCTCCCTACATGGAGAACGTGGTCTCTGACGGGACAATGGGCTCCCTGCGTGGAGAACGTGTTCTGTGACTTGACAATGGGCTCCCTGCGTGGAGAACGTGTTCTGTGGCGGGGACAATGGGCTCCCCGCGTGGAGAACATTTTCTGTGACGGGACAATGGGCTCCCTGGTTTGAGAACCTATTCCGTGACGGGACAATGGGCTCCCTGAGTGTAGAACTGGTTCTGTGGTGGGGCAATAGGTTCCCAGCGTGGAGAACATGTTCCGTGACGTGGCAATGGGCTCCCTGCGTGGAGAACAAGGTCTGTGACGGGACAATAGGCTCCCTGCGTGGAGAACGTTGTCTGTGACGGGACAATGGGCTCCCTGCGTGGAGAACATATACCGTGACGGGACAATGGGCTCCCTGCATGGAGAACGTCTTCTGTGACGGGACAATGGGCTCCCTGCGCGGAGAACGTGGTCTATGATGGGAAAATGGGCTCCCTGTATGGACAACGTGGTCTGTGACGGGACAATGGGCTCCCTACATGGAGAACGTGTTGTGTGACGGGACAATGGGCTCTCTGTGTGGAGGCCCTGTTCTGTGACGGAACAATGGGCTCCCTGCTTGGCGAACATGGTCTGTGACAGGACAATGGGCTCCCTGCATGGAGAACGTGGCCTGTGCAGGACAATTTTCTCCCTGCGTGGAGAACGTGGTCTGTTATGGGACAATGGGCTCCCTGCATGGACAACGTGGTCTGTGAGGGACAATGGGCTCCCTGCGTGGAGAACGCGGCCTGTGACGGGACAATGGGCTCCCTACATGGAGAACGCGGCCTGTGACGGGACAATGGGCTCCCTACATGGAGAACGTGTTCTGTGACGGGACAATGGGCACCCTGCATGGAGAACGTGTTCTGTGACTTGACAATGGGCTCCCTGCGTGAAGAACACGGCCTGTGACGGGACAATGGGTTCCCTGCGTGGAGAACATTTTCCGTGACGGGACAATGGGCTCCCTGATTTGAGAACCGGTTCCGTGACGGGACAATGGGCTCCCTGAGTGTAGAACCGGTTCCGTGGTGGGGCAATAGGTTCCCTGTGTGGAGAACATGTTCCGTGACGTAGCAATGGGCTCCCTGCGTGGAGAACCTGTTCGGTGACGGGAGAATGGGTTCCCTGCGTGGAGAACGTTGTCTGTGACGGGACAATGGGCTCCCTGAGTGGAGAACGTGTTCTGTGACGGGACAATGGGCTCCCTGCGTGGAGAACGCGGTCTGTGATGGGAAAATGGGCTCCCTGCATGGAGACCGTGGTCTGAGACGGAACAATGGGCTCCCTGCATGGAGAACGTGTTCTGTGACGGGACAATGGGCTCCCTACATGGAGAACGTGTTGTGTGACGGGACAATGGGCTCTCTGTGTGGAGGCCCTGTTCTGTGACAGAACAATGGGCTCCCTGCTTGGCGAACATGGTCTGTGACGGGACAATGGGCTCCCTGCGTGGAGAACGTGTTCTGTGACAGGACAATGGGCTCCCTGCGTTGAGAACGTGGCCTGTGAAGGACAATTTTCTCCCTGCGTGGAGAACGTGGTCTGTTATGGGACAATGGGCTCCCTGAGTGCAGAACGTGGTCTGTGAAGGACAATGGGCTCCCTGCATGGAGAACGCGGTCTGTGACGGGACAATGGCTTCCCTACATGGAGAACGTGTTCTGTGACGGGACAATGGGCTCCCTGCGTGGAGAACGTATTCTGTGACTTGACAATGGGCTCCCTACTTGTAGAACGCGGTCTGTGACGGGATAATGGGCTCCCTGCGTGGAGAACATTTTCCGTGACGGGACAATGGGCTCCTTGGGTTGAGAACCGGTTCCGTGACGGGACAATGGGCTCCCTGAGTGTAGAACCGGTTCCGTGGCGGGGCAATTGGTTCCCTGCTTGGAGAACATGTTCCGTGACGTGGCAATGGGCTCCCTGCGTGGAGAACCTGTTCCGCGACGGGACAATGGGCTCCCTGCGTGGAGAACCTTTTCCGTGATGGGGCAATGGGCTCCTTGCATGGAGAACCTTTTCCGTGACGGGGCAAGGGGCTCCCTGCATGGAGAACATCTTCTGTGATGGGGCAATGATCTCCCTGCGTGGAGAACGTGTTCCGTGACGGGGCAATGGGGTCCCTGCGTGGGGAACGTGTTCTGTGATGGGACAATGGGCTCCTTCTGTGGAGAACGTGTTTTGCGACGTGGCAAAGGTTTCCCTGCATTGAGAACGTTTTCTGTGACGGGACAATGGGCTCCCTGCGTGTAGAACGTGGTCTGTGATGGGACAATGGGCTCCCTGCGTGGAGAACGTTGTCTGTGACGGGACAATGGGCTCCCTGCTTGGAGAACGTGGTCTGTGACGTGACAATGGGCTACCTGCGTGGAGAACGTGGTCTGTGATGGGACAATGGGCTCCCTGCATGGAGAACGTGGTCTGTTGTGGGACAATGGGCTCCCTGCGTGGAGAACGTGGTCCGTGAGGGGACAATGGGCTCCCTGCGTGGAGAACGTGGTCTGTGACGGGACAAAGGGCTCCCTGCTTGGAGAACGTGCTCTGTGACGGGACAAAGGGCTCCCTGCGTGGAGAACGTGCTCTGTGACGGGACAATAGGCTCCCTGCGCGGAGAACGTGGTCTGTGAGGGGACAATGGGCTCTCTGCGTGGCGAACATCGTCTGTGACGGGACAATGGGCTCTCTGCGTGGAGAACGTGTTCTGTGACGGGACAATGGTCTCCCTGCGTGGAGAACGCGTTCTGTGATGGGACAATGGCCTCCCTGCTTGGAGAACGTGGTCTGTGACGGGGCAATGGGCTCCCTGCGTGGAGAACGTCTTCTGTGACGGGACAATGGGTTTCCTCCGTGGAGAACGAGTTCCGTGACGGGACAATGGGTTTCCTCCGTGGAGAATGTGTTCCGTGACGGGACAATGGGCTCCCTACATGGAGAACGTGGTCTGTGACGGGACAATGGGCTCCCTGCGTGGAGAACGTGTTCTGTGACGTGACAATGGGCTCCCTGTGTGTAGAACGTGGTCTGTGATGGGACAATGGGCTCCCTGCGTGGAGAACGTGGTCTGTGACGGGACAATGGGCTCCCTGCGTGGAGAACGTGGTCTGTGACGGGACAATGGGCTCCCTGCGTGGAGAACGTCTTCTGTGACGGGAGAATGGGCTCCCTGCGTGGAGAACGTCTTGTGGACTTGACAATGGGCTCCCTGCGTGGAGAACGTGTTCTGTGACGGGAAAATGGGCTCCCTGCTTGGAGAACGTGTTCTGTGACGGGAAAATGGGCTCCCTGCTTGGAGAACGTCTTCTGTGACGGAACAACGGGCTCCCTGCTTGGAGAACGTGGTCTGTGACGGGACAATGGGCTCCCGACGTGGAGAACGTGGCCTGTGATGGACAATTTGCTCCCTGCTTGGAGAACGTGGTCTGTGATGGGAGAATGGTCTCCCTGCGTGGAAAACTGTCTGTGAAGGGACAATGGGCTCCCTGCGTAGAGAACATGTTCTGTGACGGTACAATGGGCTCCCTGCGTGGAGAACGCGGTCTGTGACGTGGCAATGGACTCCCTACATGGAGAACGCGTTCTGTGACGGGACAATGGGCTCCCTGCTTGGAGAACGTCTTCTGTGACGGGACAATGGGCTCCCTGCGTGGAGAACCTGTTCCGTGACGGGGCAATGTGCTCCTTGTGTGGAGAACCTTTTCCGTGTCTGGGCAAGGGGCTCCCTGCATGGAGAACCTCTTCCGTGAAGGGGCAATGGGCTCCCTGCGTGGAGAACCGGTTCCGTGATGGGGCAATGGGGTCCCTGCATGGAGAACGTGTTTTGTGACGGGACAATGGGTTCCCTGCATGGAGAACGTGTTTTGTGTCGGGACAATGGGTTTCCTGCGTGGAGAACATGTTCCGTGACAGGGCAATGGGTTCCCTGAGTGGAGAACGTGTTCTGTGGCGGGACAATGGGTTCCCTGCGTATAGAATATGTTCCGTGACGGGACAATGGGTTCCCTATGTGGCGAACATGCTCCGTGACGGGACAATGGGTTCCCTGCGTGACGAATGTGTTCCGTGACGGGACAATGGTCTCCCTGCTTGGCGAACATGTTCCGTGAAGGGACAATGGGCTCCCTGCGTGGAGAACGTGGTCTGTGACGGGACAATGGGCTCCCCGCGTGTCGAACATGTTCCGTGACGGGACAATGGGCTCTCTTCATGGAGACCCTGTTCCGTGAGGGGACAATGGGCTCCCTGCATGGAGAACATGTTCCGTGACGGGACAATTTCTTCCTTGCGTTTAGAACATGTTCTGTGATTGGACAAATTATTTTGTCATTGGAGAACTTGTTCTGTGATTGATGCATTTGGTCTATGAATGGAGAACTTGTTCTGTGATTGATGCATTTGGTCTATGACTGGAGAACTTGTCCTGTGATTGATGCATTTGGTCTATGACTGGAGAACTTGTCCTGTGATTGATGCATTTGGTCTATGACTGGAGAACTTGTTCTGTGATTGATGCATTTGGTCTATGGCTGGAGAACTTGTTCTGTGATTGATGCATTTGGTCTATGACTGGAGAACTTGTTCTGTGATTGATGCATTTGGTCTATGACTGGAGAACTTGTTCTGTGATTGATGCATTTGGTCTATGACTGGAGAACTTGTTCTGTGATTGATGCATTTGGTCTATGACTGGAGAACTTGTTCTGTGATTGATGCATTTGGTCTATGACTGGAGAACTTGTTCTGTGATTGATGCATTTGGTCTATGACTGGGGAACTTGTTCTGTGATTGATGCATTTGGTCTATGATTGGAGAACTTGTTCTGTGATTGCTGCATTTGGTCTATGATTGGAGAATTTGTTCTGTGGCTGGAGAGTTTGGACTTTGGTTGGAGAATTTGTTCCGTGGCTGGAGAGTTTGGACTTTGATTGGAGAATTGGTCTTTGGAGAACTTCTTCTGTTGATTGGATAATTTGGTCTATGATTGGAGTACTTGTTGTGTGATTGGGGAAATTGGTCTTTGGAGAATTTGTTCTGTGATTGGAGAGTTTGGCCTATGATTGGAGAATTTGTTCTTTGGAAAATTTGGTCTTTGATGGGAATACTTGTTCTGTGATTGAAGAATTGGTTCTATGACAGGAAAATTTGTTCGGTGATTGGAGAATTTGGTCTGTGATTGGAGAATTTGGTCTATGATTGGAGAAATTCTTCTGTGATTTTTAGAACTTGGCGTGAGCTTGGAGGACTTGGCGTGTGCTTGGAGGACTTGGCGTGTGTTTGGAGAATTTGTTTTTTGATTTGAGATTTTTTTCTGTGATTGGAGAATTTGTTCTGTGATTGGAGTACTTGTTCTCTGTTTGCAGAATTTGGGCTCTTTTCGGAGAATTTGTTCTGTGATTGGAGAATTTTGTCTGGAGTATTTTTTTGGTGGTTGGGGAATTTGGTATGTGGTTGGAGAAATTGTTCTGTGATTTTAGAATTTGGTCTATGACTGGAGAACTTGTTGTGTGATTGGAGAATTTGATCTTTAATTGGAGAAGTTAGTCTGTGATTGGGGAATTCGTTCTGTGATGGGAGAAATTGTTCTGTGATTATAGAACTCGTTCTATGTTTGGGGAATTTCATTTTTCTTTGGAGATCTTGTTCTGTCGGGCACTTTTTCTGTGTTTGGAGAATTTGGTCTATGATTGGAAGTCTTGTTCTGTAATTGGAGCATTTGGTGTATGACTAGAGAACTTGTTCTGTGGAAAATTTTGTCTTTGATTGTAGAACTTGTTCTGTTATTGCAGAATTTGGTCTTTGATTGGAGAACATGTTCTGATAGGAAAATTTGGTCTATTATGGTGGAAATTGTTCTGTGATTTTTAGAATTTGGTGTATGATTGTAAAATTTGTTCTGTAATTGAAGCATTTGGTCTATGACTGTTGAACTTGTTCTGTGGAAAATTTTGTCTTTGTAGAACTTGTTCTCTGATTGGAGAACTTGGTCTCTGATTGATTGGAGCACTTGGTCTCTGATTGATTGGAGAACTTGGTCTCTGATTGATTGGAGAACTTGGTCTCTGATTGATTGGAGAACTTGGTCTCTGATTGGAGAATTTTGTCAAAGATAGGGTAACTTGGTGTCTTTGTGGAGGACTTGTAACTAGATGATCATAAGGTCCTTTCCTACCCTAACTGTTCTATGATTCTGTACCTTGGTCTTTGATTGGACAAGATTATGCGTCAGTGCTGAACTGGGAATTTTCATTGAAGAAACGTAATGTCTGTGGGATTGTGTTTTTTAGTGGATAGTTTTTATTGTGGTGCTTTTAGTGTTTATGTTGTTTTTGAAGCTTTTTTTGGTAGCGTGCCCTGTTTTTTAGTGGATAGTTTTTATTGTGGTGCTTTTAGTGTTTATGTTGTTTTTGAAGCTTTTTTTGGTAGCGTGCCCTGTTTTTTAGTGGATTGTTTTTATTGTGGTGCTTTTAGTGCTTATGTTGTTTTTGAAGCTTTTTTTGGTAGCGTGCACTTTTTACAGAGAGGGAGTGAGAGTTGAACAGGGGTCAGGATTTTGGCTGTGGGTGGGATCAAGTTACCGGAGGGGCTAGGTTTAGGGGAGGTGAAGAGATTATGTGTGGTGTTAGGATTAGGGGAGGGGTTAGAGGAGAAACTAGGGGAGAGACTGGAGTTGGGGGAGGGGTTACGAGTAGGGCTAGGGTGGTGAATTACAGGACGGGCTAGGATGGGTATAGATGTTAGAGTTAGGGGTTAGGGTTTATGGTTAGGATTAGGATTCGGGTTAGGGGTTAGGGTAAGGGTTAGGGGTTAGTTGTTAGGCTTTAATGGATCGGGTTAGGGTTCAGGGTCACGGTTAGGGGTTAAGAGTTAGGGGTTAGGGTTCACGGTTAGGGGTTATGGTTAGGGGTTAGGGTTTGGGTTAGGGTTTAGTGTTATGGTTAGGGTTAGGATTAGGGTTCGGGTTAGGGGTTAGGGTTCATATTAGTGGTTAGAGTTCCATTTAGAATTTAGGGTACTGGTTAGGGGTTACGGGTCAGTGTTAGTGGTTAGGGAATAGGATTAGGAGTTAGGGGCTAGTGTTGGGGTTATGGTGTAGGTTTAGGGTTTGGGTTAGTGTTTAGTGATAGGGTTAGAGTTCGGGGTTAGGATTGGGTCAGGATTAAGGTTCGGGTTAGGGTTTAGGGTTCGGATTAGGGGTTAGGTTTTGGGTGAGGGGTTAGGGGTAGTCACAGGGTTAGCGGTTTGGGGTTTTGATTGGGCGTTAGGGGTTCGTGTTGGGGTTATGGTTTGATGTTAGGATTTAGGTTAGTGTTTAATGTTAGGATTAGGGTTCGGGGTTAGGTTTGGGTCAGGATTAGGGTTAGGGTTAGGGGTTAGGGGTTAGTGTTGGGGTTAGGGTTTGGGGTTAGGGTTGGGTTAGGATTCGGGTTCAGGTTAGGGGTTAGTGTTGGGGTTAGGGTTAGGGGTTAGCGGTTAGTGTTGGGGTTAGGGTTAGGGGTCAGGTTTTGGGTTAGTGTTTAGTGTGGGGGTTAGGGTTTGGGGTTAGGGTTGGGTTAGGATTAGGGTTTGGGTTAGGGGTCAGTGTTGTGGTTAGGGCTAGGGGTTGGGTTAGGGTTTAGTGTGGGGGTTAGGGTTTGGGGTTAGGGTTGGGTTAGGATTAGGGTTCGGGTTAGGGGTCAGTGTTGTGGTTAGGGTTAGGGGTTAGGGTTTAGTGTTGGGGTTAGGGTGCGCGGTTACGGTTGGATTAGGATTAGGGTTTGGATTAGGGGTTATGTTTAAGGAATTCGGGTTAGGGTTAGGGGTTAGGTTTAGGATTAGGGTTTAGGCTTAGGGTTTAGGGTCAGGGTTTAGGGTCTGGGTTTAGGGTTAGGGTGAGGGGTTAGGGTTAGGGGTTAGGGTTAGGGATTAAGACTTAGGGTATTAGGGTGTTAGGCTGTTAGGCTGTTAGGGGGTTGGTTAGGAGTTAGGGGTTAAGACTTAGGGTTAGGGATTAGGGTTAAGGGTTAAGGGTTAGGCTTAGGGCTAGGGATAGGGGTTGGGGTTAGGATTAGGATTTAGTAATTAGGTTAGGGGTTAGGGGTTAGGGTTAGGGGTAGTGTTAGGGGTTAGGGTTAGGGGTAGGGTTTGGGGTTTGGGATTGGCTTAGGCTTAGGGTTAGGCTTAGGCTTAGGCTTAGGTTTAATGTTGGGTTAGGGTTAGGGGTTAGGGTTAGGGTTAGTGCTGGGTTAGGGTTACGGTTGGGTTAGGGTTAGGGGTTAGGATTAGGGTTATGGGTTAGGGGTTAGTGTTAGGGGTTAAGGGTTAGGGTTGGGGGTTAGGGTTAGGGGTTAGGGTTAGGGTGTTAGGGTTTGGGGGTTAGGGTTAGGGGGTTAGGTTTAGGGTGTTAGGGTTAGGGTTACGGTTAGGGGTTAGGGTTTGGGGGTTAGGGGTTAGGTTTAGGGGGTTAGGGGTTAGGGTTAGGGGGTTAGGGTTAAAGTTAGAGTTTAGGGGTTAGAGGTTGGGAGCTGGGTTTAGGGTTAGGGGGTTAGGGTTAGGGGGTTAGGGTAGGTGTTGCGATGTGGATACACCTGTATGAGTTCACAGTAACAGAAACGAAGCCAGCTAAAGGCATAAGGTTAGACAAGTGAAAGCAATAAATACTTCGCCAGAACTCCCCAGTAAAAATGCAGTTCTATAGCAAAAGAAGTTGCAAAGGTAAAACAAAGGGGGGGGGGGGGGGGGGGGCGGCTTGATAGGAGAAAAGCTAGTGCCTGGAAAACGCAGGGTTAAAGTACTTTTAGCTTAACTAGGGCCGAAGATAAAGAACCATGTTTTCGTTGTTAAGTTAGCGGCCCCCATTAAACAGGGAGGGGCTATTTCACACCATCCTTCTACTTATCAGTTGGTTGAAAGACGGCGCCTCCCAAACATCTGCTCCCTTTGGAGACTCCTCCTCTGCCCATCCTGCAATCAATTTTGCAGGAAGGTCACGCCGTTCTCAATCTTTGCCAGCCCTCAGAAAAATGACAGGTACAGCTGTTTTCAGCTAGTTTCGTGATTCCTGGGGCATCCAACTGCGCCAAAGGTGAAAAGTGCACCTTGAGGGAGACTGCTTACTTCATCTCCAAGAGACACACACACAGGCGCACACACGCGAACACACGCGCACACAGAAACACACACGCCAGCCCGCCCGTGGAAGACTGCTTACTTCAAGCTCAAGAAGACCCCGGTCCTCCATCACCTGAGAGCAGTGTGCAGGAGCCGAGAGGAGGAGACTTTGGATAGTAAGTTTCTGAAGCTAATTTACACTATTCCCCCACCTATACGCACGAATGATGAAGGTGTATATGGCTAATGCAATAGCGAAAGTATAGAAACCCCTAACAAACGCTAATCGGTGGGTGCGCCTCTGGCCACCGTCACGCCCCCCGCCCCAGCGCTGTTGCTTTTGCCTTCTTGACTTTGCCCTCGATAAACCCCTGCTCTCTCGAATAGAGGAGCAGTGAGTTCTTATTCCACGAGAGTTCTCCGTGTGTTCCGCTTGGGGCTTCTCGGTTTGCTTTTTTCTGTTTTGTTTTTCTCATCCCCCCCTTCTTTTTCCGCCCCCGCCTTCCCCCCCCCCAGGCCCCCCCGCCTTTTGATTTCTGGTACCCCGGCAGGGAGTGCGGCGGCAGGAGCGTGGCAGCAGGGGACAGAACATCTGCCGCCTAGGGCAAGGGAGCCGACGGGGATGCGCCGCGTCCCAAGCTATCCTTCCTTCCTTCCTGCCTGCCTGCCTGCCTGCCTTCCCCGAATCGGGAAGGCAGGCAGGCAGGCAGGAGACAGTGGTCGGGGAGCAGGCACGGAGCCTGGCGCACGCACATGTGGACTGCGGATGGTGTGGGTGTGCGTGTGACGGGGTGGGAGTGTGTGTGGGGGTGGTGTGTGTGTTTATTTATTTATTATTTTATTTATTATTTTATTTATTATTCTAATCTATTCTATTCTATTCTATTCCTATTCTATTCTATTCTATTCTATTCTATTCTATTTTATTTTTCAGAGGAGTTCTCCGTGCGTTTTGCTTGGCGTTTCTCGGGATTATTTTCTGTTGTTCTTCTCCTCTCACCTCCTTTTTCGGCCCACGCCCCCTTCCCCCCCCCCACCACCCCCTTGAGTTTTGGAACCGCGGCAGGAGGGACGGAGCCACGCCCTGCTGGGACGTTCCGTCTGCCGTCTAGGGCAAGGGAACCGACTGGACCCGCCGGGTCCTAAACTATCCCTCTTCCCATCCTCCCTCTCTCCTCCCTCCCTCACCTCCCATCCCTTCCCTCCCAACCTCCCACCCACCACCCTTCCTCCCAACCCTCCCACCAACCACCCTACCCACCCACCTCTTCCCTACCACCCACCTTCCCTCCCACCTCCCTCCCTCCCCTCCCACCCTCCCTCCTTCCTTCCCTCCCTTCCCTTCCCTTCCCAACCCCTTCCCCCTCCCTTCCCTTCCCTTACCTAACCCTCCCACCCTTCCCTTCCCCTTCCCTTCCCTTCCCTTCCCTTCCCTTCCCTTCCCTTCCCTTCCTTCCCCTTCCCTTCCCTTCCCTTCCCTCCCCTCCCCTCCCTTCCCTTTCCTTCCCTCCCTCCCTTCCCTTCCTTTCCTTCCTTCCCTTCCTTCCCTCCCTTCCCAACCTTCCCAACCCTCCCTCCCTTCCCTTCCTTCCCTTCCCTCCTCCCTTCCCTCCCCTTCCCTTCCTTCCCTTCCTCCCTCCCTTCCCTCCTTCCCTCCCTCCCTCCCTCCCTTCCCTTCCTCCCTTCCCTTCCTCCATCCCTTCCTCCCTTCCCTTCCTCCCTTCCTTACCTTTCCTTCCCTTCCTTCCTTCCTTCCTTCCTTCCCTTCCTTCCTTTCCATCCTCCCACTTTCCTTCCTTCCCTTCCCTCCTCCCTTCCTCCTCCCTTCCTCCCTCCCACATTCCTTCCTTCCTTCCTCTTTCCCTCCTTCCTCCCTTCCTCTATTCCTTCCCCTTTCCTCCCTTCCTCCCTTCCTTCCTTCCTTCCTCCCTTCTTCCTTCCCTTCTTACCTTCCTCTTTCCTTCCTTCCTTCCTTCCTTCCTTCCTTCCTTCCTTCCTTCCTTCCTTCCTTCCTTCCTTCCTTCCTTTCCTTCCTTCCTCCTTTCCTTCCTTCCTTCCTTCCTCCCTCCTTCCATCCCTCCCTCCTTCCTTCCTTTCCTTCCTCCCTTCCTCCCTCCTTCCTCCCTCCCTCTTTCTTCCTTTCCTTCCTCTTTCCTTCCTTCCTCCCTTCCTCCGTTCCTCCCTTCCTTCCTCTTTCCTTCCTCCTTCCTTCCTTCCTTCCTCCCTCCCTCCCTCCCTCTTTCCTTCCTTTCCTTCCTCTTTCCCTCCTTCCTCCCTTCCTCTATTCCTTCCCCTTTCCTCCCTTCCTCCCTTCCTTCCTTCCTTCCTCCCTTCTTCCTTCCCTTCTTTCCTTCCTCTTTCCTTCCTTCCTTCCTTCCTTCCTTCCTTCCTTCCTTCCTTTCCTTCCTTCCTTCCTTCCTCCCTCCTTCCCTCCCTCACCTCCTTCCTTCCTTTCCTTCCTCCCTTCCTCCCTCCCTTCCTC
The DNA here is from genome assembly GCA_039720435.1 of Amazona ochrocephala. NCBI lineage: Eukaryota > Metazoa > Chordata > Aves > Psittaciformes > Psittacidae > Amazona > Amazona ochrocephala. Next base: position 227,195 of record CM077884.1, on the reverse strand, counting down.
CCTCCCTCTTTCCTTCCTTTCCTTCCTCTTTCCTTCCTTCCTCCCTTCCTCCGTTCCTCCCTTCCTTCCTCTTTCCTTCCTCCTTCCTTCCTTCCTTCCTCCTCCCTCCCCTCCCTCCCTCTTTCCTTCCTTTCCTTCCTCCCTTCCTCCCTCCCTTCCTCCCTTCCTCTTTCCTCCTTCCTTCCTCTTTCCTTCCTCTTTCCTTCCTCTTTCCTCCTTCCTTCCTTCCTTCCTTCCTTCCTTCCTTCCTTCCTTCCTTCCTTCCTTCCTTCCTTCCTTCCTCCTTTCCTCCTTCCTTTCCTTCCTCCCTTCCTTCCGTCCTTCCTTCCTTCCTTCCTTCCTTCCTTCTTTCCTTCCGCTTTCCTTCCTTCCTTCCTCTTTCCTAACTCCCTTCCTCCCTTCCTTCTTTCCCCGGATAGGGGAGGCAGGCAGGCAGGCAGGAGACAGTGGTCGGGGAGCAGGCGCGGAGCCTGGCTCACGCACAGGTGGGTTGCGGATGGTGGGGGTGTGCGTGTGATGGGGGTGGGGGTTTGTGGGGGTGGGGGTGTGTTTCTGTTTATTTTATTTTATTATACTTCATTTTATTTTATTTTATTTATTTTATTTTTTGGAGGAGTTCTCCGTGTGTTTCGCTTGGGGTTTCTCGGTATTTTTTTTTCTCTTTTGTTTTCTCCTCTCTCCTCCTTTTTCGGCCCACGCCCTCCGGCCCCCCCCCTCCCCCCCCCCCCTTTTGAGTTTTGGAACCGCGGCAAGGAGCGTGGCAGGAGGGGGACAGGAGGTCGCGCCCTGTGGGGACTTTCCCTCTGCTGCTTAGGGCAAGGGAGCCGACAGGGACGCCGCCGGGTCCTAAGGTCACCCTGCTGCCGCCCTTCCTTCCTGCCTTCCCCCAGGGCGGCAAACCCGCCGGCAGAAGGTGGCGCGGGAGGTTGGGGAAGGGGGAGCGTCCGGGCTCTTCGCGAACCGCCGGCGATCGACGGGGGAGGAGGAGAGGGGAACGAGAGGCACGCGTTCATACACACGCACATACACCTGTACTCCTACGCGTACACTCGTACACATAGACACGCCCAAGGTGCGCGACCGCTGGGACGTGGGGCGGGGGGCCTTTCGGGCCAGGGGCCTGTCGGAGGGTTCCGCGCACCTTCTCAGGCAGAAATGAAGTCGGGTTTGTTCCGCTGTTGGGCAGCTGCCGCCACCTCCTCTTTCAATAAAACGAAGGGCGTAAGGGAAAGGACAGGGAGGGAGGGAGGGGCGGATGGACGGAGGGAGGGAGGGACCGAGAACGTAAACCGAGAGAGAAAGGGAAGGAGAATACAAACGGAAACAGGGTGTGCGCGAGGTTCTTTTTGCACGGAAACCTTCCCGAGGGGGTGGGGTGGCGAATGCCAGGGCGGAGGGCGATCGATGGATCAATAGACTGATGAAAACAAATGAATTTAAAACAAAACAAGAAAAAAGAAAAAGCAGAATAAATATAAAATGACGAAAAAAAATATTAAACCCCAAAACCAAAACAGCTCCACCTCAAAACAGCATCCCAAGCCACCTCCCCCCCCCCAAAAAAACAACCCAAAACACAAAAAATATATAAAAAAAAACCCACCAAAACACAGACCACAAACAAAACAAAAAAGACTCACACACCCAAAAAAAAAAAAAAAAATACAAACCAACAAGAAAAAAAAAAACAGAAAAAAAACCAAACAACAAAAGCAAGAAGGGAGTCCAAGGTCTAGCACCGTCACTGCGCCCCCGTCACCTGCTCCCTCTGCCCGCAGCGAGCCGGCACAGGCCAGGTCTGCCAGTGGCAAGCCGCACACACCCACACAGCACACACCCCCCCCCATCCAATCTGCCCCCCCACAGACTTAGCCAGCCGTCGAAGGCCGGGTCTATCTGCTGCAGTCACTGCTATAGTACCCCCCTCCGCCAATAGCGCCTGCTGCTCTGTGCCCAGTTCTGTTCCCTCTCAGTGCTCACACAAGTCCTGACGAGACTCTCGGTGCCTTCTCCAAAGCAGAGAAGTAAATTCCCCGCTCCCACTGCCCAACCTGCCCACCAAGAATGAGAAACATCAAAGCTCAGGATCCTTCCCTATCAGGCAAACGCTGCCTCAGTGTCTTTCAGAAGGACCCTCTGCAAACGTGCTCAGAGTGATGTGGAGCTCAGAGCAGCCGGAACCCACACAAGCACCCTGTCCAGTGCACAGGAACACTTTCCCTTCCTCCCAGGGGTTCTTCCTTCCCCCCCCAGCTTCTCCCCCAGTGCTGTGGGGAGCTCCTGGGCAGGCTGAGTGCTGAATCTGGCAGGCGGCAGAGTCCCTGGCCCGGCACACAGATCCTGGGCTGCAGGGACCCTGCTCGCAAGGACAGCGCTGGGCACCCCCTGGCTGCACACCCACATTCACACCCTGCAGCCAGCCCGGGACAAGGGACCTGCCTTGTCCCTGTCCCCTCGCATGGCGCAGAGGGAAGCCCTGCTCTGCAGCACATCCTCCTCCTCATCTACACAGAGAAACAAGAGAGTCCTCCTGACAGATCCCATGGACTCTCCAAGGCAGCAGCTGCAGCAGATCCCTCCAGCAACTGCAGCTGCATTGTTCTGCACCTACAGCCTACCTTGCACAGGGCTGGGAAGGTTTCACCCTAGTTGGATGGTGACCAACAGCAACTGCTACTATAAGTCAAATTTTATTCCCTATGCGGTGAATTTTATACCCTATGGTGACCGCAGCACTCTATGAGAAGGATGGATTGATGGAGACCCTACTTGCTCTTTTCTTCTAGAACAGGGGAGGAGGGAATGAAATATAACTTTCAATAACTAAAATACATTCCAATTACCAAGGAAAATACAGAACAAGATGCTAAAACCCAACAGGTTTCACCAGGAAAAACAATAACTAAAAATTCCCTCCTGTGCTGTTTTCTTTCCCAGCCCATGGATACTTTTCCCAGTAACTGACAGGTGCATACAACACAGCAAGAGATCTGTGCGTCTGTGCACGTCGGTGAACAGTTTCTTTTACGTGCTTCAGCAGCCTTCTGGGGCTTTGGGTTGTCAGACACAGCAGCTGCCCCTCGCAGTGCGTTCCTACCCTGCTGGTGATCTCCTGTCCTAAACAATGGTTTCCCATGACCACAAGGGTTTCCCATCCCAGCGGTGGTTTTTGGGGAGGTGAATTTCATGTCCAAAGACAAGGGATGGGGCCAGCACTGCTGGTCTTGCAATGCAGCCACGCATGCTTCCCAATCTTCCCCAGTGGTAGAAAGGGGAAGGGGGCTTGTGGCACTTTTGGGTTGTTTTTTCGTCCCCCCTCTCAGGAGACTGATCCCTCTGAGATGGCATCTTTGCTGCCTCTCATCACCCTGTCACTGGCGTTTGGGACCCTGGTTGGTGGGACCCACAAGGCATGTTATGAAATTTCTCTTCCCCCTAACTACTAGATCAGCCAGCCTTAAGTATGAATAGGTCTTTTCATGATGTATGTGCATATATGTATGTACACTGTAATGCAATGAGGTAGTGGATCTTTCCTGGAAGCTTCATCCCAGCCCTGGAACTAGGACTTTTCTTTAGGATATCTTGGAGCTGTCTGTGAAGGAGAAGGGGTATTGCAGCACAGCAGAAATAATGGCAGGATCCCAGCCCCTCCAGCCTGTCTTTGAAACCCTCCCACTGTCCCACACTCCATTAATCAGTATCTCTTGTAGGACTGGCTCCAGGGACATGTACATCATTAGACAAGAGCAGGACTGCAGCAGAAGTAGCATGGGCACCTGACAGAGTTTGACTAGGACTAGTAATTGGTAGTGAGGGTGCTTGTGCTTGGTTTCAGTGTGTGGTACGTGGCTGTTTGAAGGGTGTGAGAACCCTGTGTAAAACCACATTTGGGGTTCCCCAGTGGGACTGGAACACCCCTGTAATTCTCTCCTTTGCATCCCAGCCTCTGGGCACGGTGGGCACGGGCCACTTGCGGATTGTGGTGGCAGTTTGTCAAGGCAGATGGGACACAGCTGACTGCATGAGCCAGCGTCTGCCCAGAACCTGGGGCCCTGAAGATCGGCACTGCCGGCTGGGAGCGACTTCACCTCCGGATACTGCACTATCAGGGCAGCAGGATCTCCATGGCTATGCTGTGCTGTGCTGTCTGTGCTGTGCTATGCTATGTTGTGCTGTACTATTCCATTTTAATCCCTGCACTGACCATTAGTCAAGTAATGATGACCCTGTTATTTGTCTGAAATGTCAGCTGGTTTTTCAGCTCCAGAATCAGTTTTAAGGACAAACAATGGTTCCAAGTGGAAAGAGGGTTTAATTTCATTTCATTGACTTCATTTAATTTCAATTCATGTTAGGAAAATCTTTCTCACATTGAGGGTAGTGAGACACTGCACTCTTGCCCTGAGAACCCTTGCAGTGTTCAAGGCCAGGTTGGAGAGGCCAAGGAGGAGCTGCTTTAACCTGACAGAGGGCAGAGTGAAATGAGAACTCAGGAGGAAGCTCTTCTCTGTGAGGGTGGTGGGACACTGGCACAGCACACGGTGCTCAGTGAAGCTGTGACTGCCCCACCGCTTGCTGTGCTCAAGGTCGGGTTGGACGAAGGGGCTTGGAGGAAGCAGCTCCAGTGGAAGGTGTCCGTGCCCGTGTCAGCGGTATAGATGAGCTTTAAGGCCTCTTCCAGTCCAACCCAGTCTGGGATTCCATGATTCTCTGCTGTGCCAATGTCAGTCACTCTCCCCTTCCCGTGGGTGGCTGTGACGCCCTGTTCCATTGCCCAAGTTGAGCTGTGATCCCTCGCATGCTCCACCTCCGGACCAAAGGCACTGAGGAAGAGCATCCCTTGAGGTACCTCCCTGAGCCAGCTGGGCAGAGGCTGGTCCCCCCATGGCACCTCCTGGAGCACCCCTGGGTGCCCAGTGGCCATGGACACAATGCTGCCACCATCACAAAGCTGTGGCGGTTGCTATAGAGACGCCCATTGTGACGGGGCCCTCACGGTGAACGTGGGCTATTTAAGGAGCAGAACCCTGCAGTAACCAGTGCAGAGGAGACCCCTCCCTCGGGAGGCTGCATCTGCCCTGGCTGCCCTGCACATCCAGGTACGTGTTCTTTGACTTTGCAATCCTGGTTTAGTGTTGGCTCCAAACACATTGTGGGTGCATGCTGCAAAGGGAGGAGAAGATGTCAGGAGATGTGCTGGTGCCATCCCAGCTGTGGGAGCAGGGGATGGGTGAGGAGGAGGCACTGGGCCTGTTCATGTGCTTGGAGCTCCCCTCTGCCTGCAGAGGTGCTGGGGAAGAAGCGGGAGCCTTCTGTGTTCAGGAGCTGAGGGTGTCAGAGGTGCTGAGGAGGTGTCAGGGGAGGAGAACTTCTACCTCCCTGTCAGAGCCTGGGGCAGAGCAAGGGTCACCCCAGCTCCCAGGAACCTCATTTTAGTTTCTTTCCTCTCCCTGGCAGAGGGTTGAGTTCACTGTCAGCATCCTCACTGGTAAGATTTATTGGGAGCTGCCAGCGGCATTCCCAAAAGCTGGCAGGGTCTCCCTATATATCCTGTTCCCCCTCCCCAATGGTCTGTGGTGTGGTCTCTGGTGTCTGTAGCTCCTGTTTGAGGGCTCTGGTGGTCTCTCAAATTACTCTGCCCCCCTACACCCCTCGAGCTTGGGGGCATTCCCATGAGCCTCCAAATCCCCCCAACCCTCCAGTTCCCTTCTGAATTCCAAATCCCCCCCCATTTACTGCCATGTGCCAGCAGGGGCACTGAAGAGTCAGGGTACCCTGGGACAAATGTAACCCCTCGTTTTGGGACACTGGGTGTTCCCCACATCTCTACACAACCCCGGGGAACTGTGGGGATCCCCCCAATGCCAAAATCCCCTCTGAACCCCCAAACTCTTCCTCTCAACACATCTCCACCCTGGGGGAACGTTGCCCACCCCAGAGGGACTCCGAGTGCCCTGGAACCCACGTACCCCCCATTTTCGGCACATGGGAGATCCCCTGATGTAATGTGCCTCCTACAGGGAGTTTCTGGGGAAACCCCCTCAAACCTCCAAATGTTACTTGAACCCTCAAATTCGCCCATTTATGGCAACGGGGCTCCCTAGGGCATCCAATGCGATTCGGCTGCCCTGGGATCGATACCCTCACTTCGGTTGAAGAGGAGTCTCTGAAATAACGGAGCCACCCTGAGGAGTGCAGTGGCACAGACACACTAAAAAAGGAGTGTCCCAAAAAAGTGGGGTCCTCCCAGCACCCACCCTGGGGGATCCTCGAGGTGCTCTGGGATCCCGAATTCACTGGGGGGACCCCAGCATTGCTTTGGGGTAGTGAATTCAATTCAATAGTGAATTCAGGGGGGCAAAGATGGTGGATACCCCAAAAGGGGCACCCCAAAACCACGCTGCCCCCCAACTGGCCCGGGGGGCACCCAAAGTAATCGTGGTTCCCCCAAAATCCTGGGGTAACCCCAAATCTCTTTGAAGCACCACAAGAGCAGGCAGGACCCCCAAATGGGATTCCTGGGGCATCCCAAGAGTGACCTGCACCCTGCCATTACCCCAGGCCCTCCCAAATGACCTCAGGGACAAAAAGTCTTGGAGGGGCCCCACCAAACACCCCCACCCCAAGTGGGGATGCCCCAAAAAAGTTGCTTCCTCCCGAAAGCCACCAGCCCCAAATTGCTGCTTGTTCCCCCAAACCACACCCCATGGGACATTGCAACCCCCGCCCCTTGTATCAGGAAGCTGGGGGGAGCCCCAGAGTGGGGTGGTGCCTAATTTGGGGTGTCCCCCCCAAAAGACCTCCAGCAAGGAGGTCTGGTGGGGGATGAGCAGGAGCACCTGCGGCAGGGACTGGGAGCACTGGGATATTGAAACCCCTGCAGTATCTGGGGCCATAGTGCCCTCTATTGGTGTGTATGGTGCAGACTGGTCTGTACTGCTCCATACTGGCGTGTGTAAATATGCAGATGACACCAAGTGGGGTGGGAGCGTTGATCTGCTGGAGGGTTGAAGCTCTGCAGAGGGATGTGGACAGGCTGGATAAATGGATTGTGGCCAATGGGATGAGGTTCAAGTAGGCATAGTGCCAGGTCCTGGACTTGGGCTGGAACAACCCCCTGCAATGCTCCAGGCTTGGGGAAGAGCGGCTGGAAACTGCTCCTAGGAAAGGAGCTGGGGGTGCTGATTGATGGAACTGAGTATGAGCAGCTTGTGCTCAGAGAGCCAGGAAGCCCCCAGCATCCTGGCCTGGCTCAGCACCAGTGCGGCAGCAGGGCCAGGGCAGGGATTGTGTCCCTGCACTGGGCACGGGTGAGGCTGCACCTCGAGTCCTGTGTTCAGTTCTGGGCCCCTCACTACAGAGAGACGTTGAGGTGCTGGAGTGGGGCCAGAGAAGGGCACTGGAGCTCGTGCAGAGCCTGGAGCACAGTGTGATGGGAACGGCTGAGGGAGCTGGGGGGTTCAGATGGAGAAGAGAAGGCTCAAGGGGGACCTGATCGATGAATACAACTGCCTGGGAGGAGGATGACGGCTGGGCTCTGCTGCCAAGGGACAAGGGATGGGACAAGAGGAAACTGCCTCAAGCTGCACCAGGGGAGGTTTAGATGGAGCTCAGGAACAATTCCTTCCCCAAAGGGTGCTCAGGCATTGGAAAAGGCTGCCCAGGGCAGTGCTGCAGTCATCGTCCGTGCTAGTGCTCACACACCGTGGAGACGAGGCCTCAGTGCCATGGGTCAGTGATGGCCTTGGCAGTGTGGGGTAAGGGTTGGACCGGATGAGCTTCAAGGTCTTTTGCAGCCTGGTTGATTCTATGATTCTGTGATCCTTTCTGCTGAGGCACCGGGGAACCAGGTATTTTCTGTTGGTGTTTCCTCGGTGAAGGGAGGTGCTTCTAACCCTAGTGAGGGTTTGAAAGACAACGCTGATGGCTCTGCATTTACAGGCATCTGCAGTAGTTTGGGAACTTCAGTCTGTCCTTGAGGTAATGTCACTTCCTCTGCAACCCCCGGTAGGTAGGCATGTCATTTTCTGCAAGTGGATTTGTGCAGCTCCATCCTGAGGAGCACTTCCTTTTGGGATGCTGTCAAGTCAATTGAATGGATGGTTTGTACTGCTTGTCTTGATCAATGTTCTCAGTTTGTTTTACTGCTGGGACTAAAGACAAGAGTTCCTTTTCCCACTCTGAATATCTCGGTTCTGTGTCTTTTAAAGAGGTGACTTGAACATTCAAGTTCTTTTTGGTCCATCAGGGCCAGTTTGAAGAAGTCCCAGTAAGAGCCATGCTCAGCAAAACCCCATTCCATTATGAGAGGGTGGGGGTGCACAGACCCCTGTGACTGGTATGGTTTTAATTCCTGTATTAGTTTTTTCCTGCTTCCTTATGCTCTGGATTCCATTTCTATAGTTTTTGCTTTTGTAACAGTGGGTGAGCAATGATGGAGAATCCAGGTCCATGTTTCCTGCAGTATCCTGGAGGAGCCATAAGCGGCTGTAATTCCTTCCTAACCTGGGGCATCTGCCCTTGTTCTGGTTGTGTGAAGGTGTCTGCAGGAATCACTGCACTGCTGCTATCCATCAGGTACCCCCCGATTTGACTGCTTTCTGCTTGGTTTCTGACATCACTCAGGTGGAACTTCAACCTCTGGGCCATGGAGGGCTTGCCACACTGCTGTTGCTGCAGTTCTTTGGGGCAATCTCCTCTCATTAAGACATCATCTCCATAATGGTACATTTTCACCTGCTGAGGAAGTGAGACCTCCTGTGGGTTTGTCGTGTTCATGGGAGGGAGCTGAGACCCCTTCCAGCCCCAGGGCAACAATCCCAGATTGAGATGCCTCAACTGACCAGGCTGAATCCCTTCCTTCAGCATGGGTAAAGTAGATCCCAGCCTGTCCTGGCCTGGCTGTCCTGTCTGATGATGGGACAAGAAAGAGGCTGCCCAGAGAAGTGGCTGTGTCAGCATCCCTGGAGGTATTTAAAAGACATGTTCTAAGGGACATGGTTCATGTGTTGTCTTGCCAGTGTTCAGTTAACGGTGGACTCAGCGTTCTTAAGGGTCTTCTCAAACCTAAATGGTTCCTTGATTCTACAAAATCTTCTTGTTCAGACCGAACTTTGTCTCTCATCAGAGAACTGACCCTGCAGGAAGGCAGTGTGTCTGCCAGCTGAGGGAGGGAACATCAGTGCTTGCTTCAGGCTGTTTCCCATGGTGTTCCCTTGTGCCGCATGGAGCCCAAGGATGCTGTGAGTTAACTGCTGACTGGATATGTTTGAGCAGCCATACACTGCCTGCTTTCCTTTGAAAGGGCTCCCAGTGTAGGTCATGACAGGCCGCGTCTCAGGAGCCAGTGAGCCAGGCGATGGTGATGAAGGTGCTGTCCTCATTGCTGCCATCCTCTTCTCGCTCTTCTCATACCAGTCTCTCCAGGTAGGAAAGATGGATGGTGTGTGGTATAGGGTTGTTGGATGCTGAAGCCAGTTCCGATTCCATCACTGCAGCACTTGTCCAGTCTGATCAAAGTCCATTCTTCATTAACTTGGTGGTCAAGGGAGTCAGGTTCAGACCCTCAAATCCAGGACAGTGGGGACAGGTGCCACAAGGCATCCCATGCAGTGATGGGTGTTCAGCCACCATGGACGTGATCACATTCAGTGTGCACTGAGCAAGGCACTCATGTCATTAGATGTTGGTGGTGATATCCTCATTGCCTGCCTGCCCTGCCGCTGCTGTTTGCTCCTTGTGGCAGCCACCCTCCACGATGTTCTCAGGTCAGGGAGAGCACTGAGCAAGGCACTCATGTAATGGGTGTTGGGGATGCTGTTCTGATTGTTCCCCAGCTCTGCCACTGCTGCTGGCTCCTTGGGGAGCTGCTGGATCTGGGCAGGCTCAGCAGAGAGCGGCAGCCCCCAGACAGAGGGCAGCACACAGGCATGCACAGGAGGCGGCATGGCTGGAGCAGTGAAGCTCATGCCGGGCACATCTGATGCCATGGGCAGCTGGAGATGGAATGTCTCTGTTGGGAGAAGCAGAGAGGTGCTGGGGTGAGAGCTCGGCAGGCAGAGGCACCTGGGGGTTACCTGGGGGCAGGAGCAGCCTGAGGAGCAGGAGCTGCTGCTGTACTTGCCATGGCAGTTGGTCAGTGTCGGCTGGGTGGGGGGCCAACTCCCCCCTGCCTCGGGTTCCGCCCCAGTTCCACCAGTCCTGGCTGCTTCAGCAGCCTCATGGGGCTTTGGGTTGTCAGACACAGCAGCTGCCCCTCGCAATGCTTTCCTACCCTGCTGGTAATCTCCTGTCCTAAACAATGGTTTCCCATGACCACGAGGGCTTCCCAACCCAGCGGTGGTTTTTGGGGAGGTGAATTTCATGTCCAAGGGCAAGGGATGGGGCCAGAACCTCTGGTCTTGCGATGCTGCCATGCATGCTTCCCAGTCTTCCCTAGTGGGAGAAAGGGAAAGGGGGCTTGTGGCACTTTTGGGTTGTTTTTTCGTCCCCCCTCTCAGGAGACTGATCCCCCTGTGATGGCATCTTTGCTACCTGTCATCACCCTGTCACTGGTGTTTGGGACCCTGGTTGGTGGGACCCACAAGGCATGTTATGAAAATTTGCTTCCCCCTAACTAGTAGATCAGCCAGTCTTAATTAAGTATGAATAGGTCTTTTCATGATGTATGTGCATATATATATTTATATGTACACTGCAATGCGATGAGGTAGTGGATCTTTACTGGAAGCTTCTTCCGAGCCCTGGAACTAGGACTTTTCTTTAGGGTATCTTAGAGCTGTCTGTGAAGGAGAAGGGGTATTGCAGCACAGCAGAAATAATGGCAGGATCCCAGCCCCTCCAGCCTGTCTTTGAAATCCTCCCACTCTCCCGCACTCCATTAATCAGCATCTCTTGCAGGACTGGCTCCAGGGACATGTACATCACTAGACAAGAGCAGGACTGCAGCAGAAGTAGCATGGGCACCTGACAGAGTTTGACTAGGACTAGTAATTGGTAGTGAGGGTGCTAGTGCTTGGTTCCAGTGTGTGGTACATGGCCGTTTGAAGGGTGTGAGAACCCTGTGTAAAACCACATTTGGGGTTCCCCAGTGGGACTGGAACACCCTTGTAATTCTCTCCTTTGCATCCCAGCCTCTGGGCACGGTGGGCACGGGCCACTTGCGGATTGTGGTGGCAGTTTGTCAAGGCAGATGGGACACAGCTGACTGCATGAGCCAGCGTCTGCCCAGAACCTGGGGCCCTGAAGATCGGCACTGCCGGCTGGGAGTGACTTCACCTCCGGATACTGCACTATCAGGGCAGCAGGATCTCCATAGCTATGCTGTGCTGTCTGTGCTGTGCTATGCTGTGCTGTCTGTGCTGTGCTGTTCTGTGCTGTTCCATTTTAATCCCTGCACTGACCATTAGTCAAGTAATGATGACCCTGTTATTTGCCTGAAATGTCAGCTGGTTTTTCAGCTCCAGAATCAGTTTTAAGGACAAACAATGGTTCCAAGTGGAAAGAGGGTTAAATTTCATTTCATTGACTTCATTTAATTTCAATTCATGTTAGGAAAATCTTCCTCACATTGAGGGTAGTAAGACACTGCACTCTTGCCCAGAGAAGCTGTGGCTGCCCCACCCCTTGCAGTATCCAAGCTCAAGGCCCGGTTGGATGCTGGGGCTTGGAGCAGCCTGCTCCAGTGGAAGGTGTCTCTGCCAATGGCAGTGGTATGAATGAGCTTTAAGGCCCCTTCCACCCCAACTCAGTCTGGGATTCCATGATTCTCTGCTGTGCAAATGTCAGTCACTCTCCACTTCTTGTAGTTGGCTGTGACGCCCTGTTCCATTGCCCAAGTTGAGCTGTGACCCCTCGCATGCTCCACCTCCGGACCAAAGGCACTGAGGAAGAGCATCCCTTGAGGTACCTCCCCGAGCCAGCTGGGCAGAGGCTGGTCCCCCCTTGGCACCTCCTGGAGCACCCCTGGGTGCCCAGTGGCCATGGACACGATGTTGCCACCATCACGAAGCTGTGGTGATCTCTGTGGAGACACCCATTGTGACGGGGCCCTCACGGTGAGCATGGGCTATTTAAGGAGCAGAACCCTGCAGTAACCAGTGCAGAGGAGACCCCTCCCTCGGGAGGCTGCATCTGCCCTGGCTGCCCTGCACATCCAGGTACGTGTTCTTTGACTTTGCAATCCTGGTTTTGTGTTGGCTTGAAACACACTGTGGGTGCATGCTGCAAAGGGAGGAGATGCTGTCAGGAGATGTGCTGGTGCCATCCCAGCTGTGGGAGCAGGGGATGGGTGAGGAGGAGGCACTGGGCCTGTTCATGTGCTTAGAGTTCCCCTCTGCATGCAGAGGTGCTAGGGGTGAAGCAGGAGCCTTCTGTGTTCAGGAGCTGCGGGTGTCAGAGATGCTGAGGAGGTGTCAGGGCAGGAGCAGCCACTGGGCAGTGCAGTTGCCGATGCTGTCACTGGGAGCTCAGCACAAGAGGACCTGCCTGGCCCTGGCAAAACCCATGAAAGCTCACGGGGCATTGCGGAAGCCTGGAGGGTTGCTGGTGGGCTCTGGTAAAGCCCAGGCCAGTTGCAGGCACTGCACAATGTTCCAGTGCTCTGCTGGGCTCTGGGAATGCATTCTGGAAGGTGACAAAGGCCCTGGCAGGCGCAGGCAGAGCCCAGAAGCCCACCGGGCACTGCGCAAGGTGGGAAGGAGCTGGTGGGCTCCGGCCACACCGGCGCAATCCTGACTGCGGCAATGCCCTTGGGAGCCCTGTGCTCCCCCAGCAACAGTGCCAGGGCAGGAGCTGTTGCTGGGCCTCCCCTGCCCTTGGCAAGCACTGCCCCAGCCCCAGCACCACTTGGGAGCTGCGCTTCCTGAGCCAAAGAATGCTGCTTGCATCTGCGTGCCCATACAAAGAGCCCAGCTCCAAGAGTGCAAACGTGCAGCCCCTGCTGTCGCTGCAAAGGGGCCAGGACAGGGTCAGTGTTGAACTCCAGCCAGGAACTCAGGACCCACAGCCGCTCGCTGAGCCCCTGGGTGGGATGGGGAGGAGAATGGGAACAATGTAAAACCCACGGGTGGAGATAAGAACAGGTCAGGAACTGAAATCAAGCACAATATTGAAATATTAATAATAATACCAACAATATGAACAATGATAATAATAATGGGTCCCCCCGTATTTCCACTTCCTTCCTCCCCAGTGATCTGTGTAGTGGTTTCTGGTGGTTTTAAGCCATGATTGAGTTCTCCGGTGATCCCCCAAATTAATCTCACCCCCCCTCCCATTGTGGGGACCTCCCCATGAGCCCCCAAATTCTCCCCGTTTACCTCCATGACCCCAGAACCCAGTACCCCCGAACCCAGGCACCCCTTCACCCCAAAATCCCAGCGGGGAGCCCCAAATCCCCCCAGACCCAAACCCTGCAGCTCCAAAGCTGCCACAGCTCAGCACAGCAGCCAGGAGCCCCCTGAAAAAGGGGTGTCCCGAAAAGTGAGATTCCACCGGCAGCTGCAGTGAGGTGCTCTGGGACCTCAAATCCACTGGGGGGACCCCAACATTGCTTTGCGTTCAGTAGTGAATTCAGGGGTCAGAGGGCATGGACCGTCTTAAAGGGGCACCCCAAAAAAGGGGCACCCCAATAAAGGCACACCCCAAAACCACGCTTCCCCCCCCAAGAGCCCTGGAGGCACCCAAGGCAGTCATGGTGGCCCCTAAAATCCTGGGGTAACCCCAAATCTCCTTGAGAGCAGGCAGGACCCTGAAAAGCGGGCCTGTAGCACCTCCAAAGTGAACCTCACTGCACCATCACTATGGCCCCCCCGAGATGAACCTTGAGACCCAAAATCCTGGGGGACCCCATCAACTGCCCACACCCCCAACTGCAGGTGCCCCAAAAGAGCTCTTCCCCCCTCCAAAGCCACCAGCCCTGAATTGCTCCTTGTTGCCCCCAGACCACACAACATGGGGCACCCCAAATCCTCCCTACCTCTGGTATGAGGGAACCGCGGGGGCGGGGGGGGGCAGCCCCAGAGTGGGGGTTGCCTAATTTGGGGTGTCCCCTCCTAAAGAGCACCAGCCAGAAAGTTGGGTGGGGGATGAGCAGGAGCAGCTGCGGCAGGGACAGGGAGCACTGGCATGTTGAAACCCCAGCAGTGTCTGGGGCCATAGTGGCCTATATTGGTTTGTACTGGTGCAAACTGGTCCCTACTGCTCCATACTGGGATGTGTAAATTTGTGGACAACACCAAGTTGGGTGGGAGTGTTGATCTGCTGGTTTCTACTTGGTTTCTGACATTGCTCAGGTGGAACTTTGGCTTCCTTGAGTGCTTCCCACACTGCTGTTGCTGCTTCCCCTACCTCTGTGGGGCAATCTCCTCTGACTGGGACATCATCTACATAATGGTACATTTTCACATTCTGAGGAAGTGAGGCTGTTTGTAGGAGTTCAGCAAGTGCAGCAAGAGCAACCGGGGCTGAAGAGTGGTAAAGGTTTGCTGTAGACCTTAATAAGTACAAGCACATTTCTCTTTATCCTCCTCTTGCAAAGGAATCATATAAAGAACATCTCCTTAAGCCTAATGCTGCCATCCAGGGCTGTGCAGCTGCTTGCAAAGTCTCTGTAAGTTTGCACTGTTTGGAGCAGCAGCTCTCAAGGACCTGTGTTGCCATTTAAACATCAGCAATTAATTGTTAATCACCTTCTTCAAGCAGGTTCGGGACTCGCCAAACTGGTGAGTTCCATGGGAGTGAGTTCTGGAAATGAGGTTTTGCTTTTCCAAATCGGCTGTGACTTCAGAGATTGCCTTTTGTGCTGCTGCAGACACTGGGGATTGTGGTACATGGGTGATCTTTGAATCCCACCTCCTGTGGGTTTGTGGTGCTCATGGGGGAGCTGAGTCCCATTCCAGCCCCAGGGCTACAATCCCAGGATGAGATACCTCTATCAACCAGGTCGAATCCCTTTCTTCAGCAGGGGTAAAGGAGATGCCTGCCTGTAATGGCGTGGTTGTTCTGTCTGGTGATGGGACAAGGAACAGACTGCCCACAGAAGTGTTTGGGTCGCAATCCCTGGTGGTATTTAAAAGACATGGAGATGCGGCACTTGTTGACAAGGCTCAGTGGTGGACTTAACAGTGTTTTGTTAATGGTTGGAGTCGATCTTTAGGGTCTTTTCCAGGCCAAGTGGTACAATGATTCTACAAAATCTTGATGCTCAGACCAAACTCTGTTTCTCATCAGAGAACTGACCCTGCAGGAAGGCAGTGTGTCTGCCAGCTGAGGGAGGGAATATCAGTGCTTGCTTTAGGCTGTTTCCCATGGGGTTCCCCTGGAGCCCCAGGGAGCCCTGGAGGGAGCCTAGGGGACAGAGGCAGAGCCACCTTGGGCTGGGCCTCTGCTGCTGAGCTGGGCCGGGCTCCTGGGACACAGATAGATGGTGGCAAGGGGGCACCACTGCAGAGAGACAGCTCTGCCCAGGAGCAGGGCTGGGGCACTGCCTGCAGGTACTGAGGAGACAGGATCTGGGAGAGAGAGACTAAAGGCACTCTGGAGTGGATGGACAGAGCTGAGCTTGTGCACAGAGAAATCTTCACATCTGCGGTTACAAGAAGTCTCTGGCAGCAGCAAAATTAAGATGAGTATCCTGGAGAGGTCTTGTAAAGCTGGTGCATGCCATGGCTGATGTAACCCTGTAAGGGTTTACTCTCCAGGCTTTTCTGTTAGCAGCTGGAGGGTGTGCTGCAGAGCAGGGCTTCGCTCTGCACTATGGGAGGGGCAGGACAAGGCAGGTGCCCTGCGCAGGGGCTGGCTGCAGGGTGTGAATGTGGGTGGGCAGTCAGGGGTGCTCTGTGCTGTCCTTGGGAGCAGGGTCCCTGCAGTCCAGGGGCTGTGTGCTGGGGCAGGGACTCTGCTGTCTGCCAGGGTCAGCACTCAGCCTGCCCAGGAGCTCATCACGGCACTGGGAGAGAAGCTGGGGGGCAAGGGTTGACCCCAGCAGGGCAGCCAAAGGACCCTGCTGCTGTAGAGATGGTCCTGTGTGGGTCAGGGTTAGTCACAGCTCCAGATCAGCCCAGGACATTTTCAAGAGGACTTTCAAAGGGGAAGCTTAAGGCAGGGGTTGCTGTAAAGACAAAGAGCTTTTGTGAGCCTGTGTTCTCAGTTTCCTGTTTGTGATGAATTTGGGGAAAAAGGAGCTTTCATGCTAGAAGAAGCCCCTGAGAATTCTGAGGTGGAACTTTGAGTGAGCAGCGGGTCTGATACGAGCACGCTGATGTGCCTTCAGCCACTCCTCTGCCTATGGACAGCCCCAGCATCATCCATGAGACTTGCTCTGACCTGCCGTTACACACCTGGAAACAGGAACACGTGCCCAGGCAGTTCCCATAAAACAGGCAAGTTAGTGGAGGACCAGAGTGAGTGCAGAGAGGTCCACATGAGCTCTGTGAGCACTCACAGGGAAAGACATAGGACGGGGAAACACCTCCCAGCAGGAAAATATCCAGGTAGCAGGGGTATGATCTGGGAGCAGGAGAAAACTAAACCGAGAAGTGCTGTGGCCGAGAGAATTCACAACTCTCTCATTGGAAAGTGTCTGTGTCTGGGAGGTTGAGGGTCTGTGCGAAAAGGTTTCAGTTTTGAACAGTGTTCCCTAATTTGTCACAGTGTTTTTTTTCCCTAAGTTAGGACAGCAGATGTCCAATGGCAGCTCCATCACCCACTGCCTCCTCCTGCCATTCGCAGACATGCAGGAGCTGCAGCTCTGGCACTTCTGGCTCTTCTGGGCATCTCCCTGCCTGAGCTTCTGGGCAACGGCCTCACCATCACCAGTACAGCCTGTAACCAGGACCTCCATACCCCCATGTACGTCTTCCTCTTCAACCTCTCCCTCCTGGACCTGGGCTGCATCTTCACTGCTGTGCCCAGATCCATGGGCAATTCCCTCTGGGACACCAGGGCCATCTCCTACACAGCTTGTGCTGCACAGATCTTTTTCTTTCTCTTTTTTATCTTAACTGAGTTTTCTCTCCTCACCATCATGTCCTATGATTGCTACGTGGCCATCTGCAAGCCCCTGCTGTATGGGACCATCCTGGGCAGCAGAGCTTGTGTCCACATGGCAGCAGCTGCATGGGGCATTGGGTTTCTCGCTGTTCTGCTGCACACAACCAATGTATTTTCACTACCCCTCTGCCAAGGCAATGCTGTGGAGCAGTTCTTCTGTGAAATCCCCCAGATCCTCAAAGTCTCCTGCTCACATTCCTACCTCAGGGAAGTTGGGCTTCTTGTGGTGTGGTTGATGCCTGTTTAGCATGTGGGTGTTCTGTTTCCTTTGTGAGGTCCTTTGTGCAGATCTTGAGGGCCGTGCTGAGGATCCCGTCTGAGCAAGGACTCCACAAAGCCTTTTCCACATGCCACCTTGTGGTTATTCTTTTTAGGGCAGTCTCACTTCCAACACCCGAATTTCCTACAGTATGCACACTGGTCTCTTCCAACAGGAGAAGAATTCACTGTTTCAACTCTGCCTGACATTCCTCCTCCACCTCTGCTGCCCGGCACTCATCCCACACTCAAACACAGGAGCTTGCAAAGCGAATATGATCTTCAATCCTCCCAGGCATTGTCCCTGCAGTGATCTGGGCATTTAGTTGAGCACAAGCAGTTTTTACTACAAATTGTTTTTCTGTCTCTCTTAATGCATCCAATATTCCATCCAGATCATTTCAATCACGATCCTGACTTCTTAAATTTCTTAGCTACCCCTGCAGGGTCATTTCGATAGTTTTCCTGCAATCTGCTTCCCATTATCCAAATCTCCAAAAGAGAAATTCACTTTTATCCCGGTACGTCCCTCCAGTTCCATTGCTTCCCTAAGAGGGGCTTGCAGGACCGTCTTAGTTTTCCGACGGACACGGGCGTCAACGCGAGTGGAGGGAATTGTCTTGACACTTCATTCTTGTTCTTCACCTGGATCACAAGATTCCTCCTGAATCGGAGGTGGTCTCTGATCCGGTACCTTTGGGGAAACATAACCCTCCGTTCTCTCCTCAACCATGTTGTCTTTAGCTCTTTTGGTAACTTTCAAACCCATCTCCCCAATACCACAACCTGAAGAACATCTTTGCGATGTATTCCCAACCTGTTGCGAACGGGGGGGGGGATCCACTAGTGTATTTCAGCGCGTCCTCGGTTCAGCAGTCGCGGTCATTTTTCTCTTTCTTAGGAGCTGGTGCTGTGCTGCTCCGCCTCGCCAGCCAGAGACGTGTTTGAAACCAAAAAGCAATGAAACTCCCCAAGCCCCCATGGAACAAGAAAAACATCTGGCGAGCGCCGGGACCCGGGCAGCCGCCTCCGCCCGCCCGCCTGGTCCCCGACACCAGCCAGAGGGAGTTTCAGGGGGACTGTCGACCGACGGAACGGGAAAACCGAAAAGAAACCCCCGAAAACCAAACGCCCCCCCCCCCCCCGAAACCCACCCCTCACCAACCCCCCCGCCCCCGACAACACGAACAATTGAAAAACGAAACGAAACGAAAAGGAAGGGGGAAAAAAAAAAAAAAAAAAACAAAGCACAACAGAACGAAGGAGAAAAAGAAGAAACCCGCCAAAAATAACCCCTCACAACCAAGAAAAGGCTGGCAAGCGCCCGGCAGCACCGAGACCCGCGCCCCGCAAACGCTGCCCGAGCCTGCCTGCGAGCCTCTCGGCGGATGGACGGCAAGCTCGTGGTGGGGGCCGCAGTTTGCCGTCAGGTCTACCTGGCCCCGCTGCGACTTAGCCGCATTCGCAAGGAGAGCTCCGCGCGCCGCCTCTAGCGGGTGTTTCGGCTCGCGTCGGACTTAGCCGCCTCTTCGAGGTCTCGCGGTAGACCTGCCGGCGCCGCTGCCTGCGGAGCAGGTCGAGGACATCGCTGTTTCTCCCTGCCTCCAGCTGCTGATGGTAATTTTCTCCTTCGCTAGCGCGCCGCCTGGCTGAGCCTAGACGCTGGGAACTGCAAGCCGCTGCGGAAGGTGGCTTATCTGTCCGTATTACAGGAGCGAGTAGTGACTCAGCTCCGCAGCAGCGCTAGCGAGCGACTGTCACGCCCGCGGCTCAGCCGTCGATAGCAGGGTGCGCTGGGCAGCCGTTGCGGCACTTCCCGAGGGGTGCTCGTTCGGCTTTCCCGCGAGGCGAGGCGGCGGAGGCCGACACTCGAAGCCTGGAAGCCGATGGTGGGACTCGGATCTTTCCCGGGTCGGAATTTTCTCTAGCCCGCTCCGTGAGTTTTGAGCTAGGGCTGTCTGATGATGGCACGGGCGAGCCCGTCGGTGTGTACGTCCCGGCACCAGTGATGCCTTGGTCAGCGTCCGGCTCTTGCTCGCCCTTGCCTAGGGGCCCGGAGGTGTGGGGATGAGAAGGAAGCAGCAGCGGCGGTACCGCCTGTTTTTTTTTCTCTTTTCTCTCCTTGAAATTTCATTTTTGGTTTCGTTCCGCTCTACCCGCCCTCCTCCTCCGCCACTTCGCTCTCCTTTTCGCCCGTTTCTCGCCTGTCTCCTTTTCGGCGTTAAAGCTGGAGCCCGCGAAGAGGGCAAGCCAAAACCGTGGCTGGGGAAAAAGAGAGAAGCTCGCAGGCGCCTCTCCCCTCTGCCTTTTTTTTTTTTTTCTCCTCCTTCCCCGCCCGGCAGCCCCGAACGGCCCCCGCTGGGGCTGGCTGTTGTCTCAGGA
>CM077884.1:202500-205000 GCA_039720435.1 Amazona ochrocephala | reverse complement strand
GGCACCCCCGCTGGCCTTCGGGTCGTTTCCCTCACCTCAGGGCCAGGTACCTAGCGTCCGGGCTCGCGCGGCCCACCGTTCATCCCCGCCACGGGGCGGGGGCTGGAGGCCGCAGAGCCGGGCGGGGGTTTAAAGACTCGGGTGGCTCGGTGTCGACCCAGCAGGGGCGGGTGGCGGGTGCGTGGCGGCAGCGACACCTTCAGGGGGGTGGGAGTCTCTCCCGCGGAACCCCCTGGGTGGCCGGCGCCTGCGCTCGCCCCGCAAGCTGGGCTAGCCGCGCCGGGGAGGGGTCCCGCTGCCGCCCCTTCTCCGCGGTACGGTCTCGGCGGAGAGAGCCACCGCGCGGTCTGCCGCGGTCGACCCGCCCTCTCCTTGCAAGGCAGCCCCCCCGGCGGGAGCGCGGGATCTCCGTCCGGGGGGGGGTGGCGAGTTCCCCTGCCCCGGCGGGGGCCTCGCCCGGGCGACCGCCGGGTCGCCGCGCCTCTGTCCCCTCCCGTCCGTCGCAGTGCACTGGCGCGCTCCGTTCTTTGGTGCCACCCAGCCGAAGCCTTCGGTGGCCTCCTGCCGCCGGTGAAGTCGGCAGCCCGGCCCGGCGGCGGCGCCTGTGCTCCGCGCTGCGGTCATTCCTGGAGGGTGCCCGCCACCGGTCGCGGCCATCCCGGCCCCGGGCCTCACCCGTCGCTTTCCCTTGCTGCTCTCCCCGGCCAAGCCGGGCAAGGAAGGGTGGGCAGCCGGGGGCAGTTAACTCTCGGTCTCCGCGTGGAAGCGGGGAGAGCGAGCGCTGCCCCCCGACTCTGCGCCGCCCACCTCCGTGCCCGGTCCCGCGCTCGTGGCGAGGAGCGGAGGGTGACAGGCGGCGGCAGCGGTTTCTGGGAGGGTGGCCGGCCAGGCGTGGTGGACGGTGCCCGTCTGGCGTCCCCGCGGGTGTGGCGTGCTGTGTCGGCCGGTGGGCTCCGGCATTCGCCGCTTCTCCGGTGTGGCGGAGGCGCCGCGGAGGCTTCGGCGGGGGTGAGCGCCCTGAGAATCGGAGCGTGTCCCGTCGCCGTAAGGCACGGGGGGGGGGAGGCGCGTGCAGGTCCAGTGGGGCGCCCCCCTGCCGCTCCCGCCGAGCAGCAGCCTCCGCGTCCTGGAACGAAGGAGGCGGGCGGGTGCGGTGCGGTCGGCCACGCCGGCGCTGCTGTGAGGAGTCTGTGCCGAGCCTGAGTGCCTGGGCTGCCTCCGAAGTGAGCAAGGTGCGTTTCCCAGGTGGGCTCGGGAGAGCGGGTTCCCCGGCCTTTTGCCGTTCGGAGTGGTGGTCGTTTTCCTGCCGTCCACCCCTTTATGTCCGTGTGTTGCTCGTACGGTCAGCCGAGGCGAGGCTCCTGTCGTGCCGTCCGCTCGTCGGGCGGGTGGTGGGGCCATCCTCAGAGAAAAAGGGGTCCGCTTTCGGCGAGCGGTCCCGGCCCTCCCGCGCGCGGGGCGGTGCCGAAAGGCAGACAACTCTTAGCGGTGGATCACTCGGCTCGTGCGTCGATGAAGAACGCAGCTAGCTGCGAGAATTAATATGAATTGCAGGACACATTGATCATCGACACTTCGAACGCACTTGCGGCCCCGGGGTCCTCCCGGGGCTACGCCTGTCTGAGCGTCGCTTGACGATCAATCGCCGGCTGCACTGCCACGCCTCGCCCCAGCAGGCGTCGGTGCCGACGGCCGCAGCGGCGCGGCTGGGGTGCCTCGCAGGCCCGCCTGCACGGGGGCCTTCGTCCCCCCAAATGGAGACTTGGGGGGCGCTCCGCAGCTCCCCGCTCCCGGAGAGCCTGTTCCGGCGGAGCTCGTCCCGTCGTGGGCACCGAGGCTCGGCCGGCCAGTCGGGCCTGGTGCGGTGGTTGGGAGAGAGGCAGTTGGGGCCGGAGGTGCGTGCCTCCCTCCCCCTACCGGTTCCCCCCACTCTCCCGCACGGGCGGCTGTCTGTGGGTGGGTACCGCAGCGGTACCGTGCCGTGCCGCCGCACGTGCGCCGCGAAGGGGTGGTGGAGATGGTGGTGGGGGGCTTCCCGCGGCCCTGTCGTCGTCGTCCCCGGCCGTCCCTCGGGGGGCCGTCTCCAGGCGCGTCCAAGCGCGACGTGTACTCGGGCCTGTCTCCCGGCTGGGGCTCGTCCACCCTCGTCACAGCGCTGCCGGCCGTCTGTGCGTGCGTTCCCTCGGGCTTGCGACCTCAGATGAGACGTGGTGACCCGCTGAATTTAAGCATATTAGTCAGCGGAGGAAAAGAAACTAACGAGGATTCCCTCAGTAACGGCGAGTGAAGAGGGAAGAGCCATGTGGCGTACAGAAGCCCCTCTCCCCGGCGGCACTCTCAGGGGACCCAAGTCCTTGTGATCGAGGCCACAGCCCGCGGACAGTGTGAGGCCGGTAGCGGCCCCCCGGCACGCCGGGCCCGGGGCTTCTCGGAGTCGGGTTGCTTGGGAATGCAACCCAAAGCGGGTGGTAAACTCCATCTAAGGCTAAATACCGGCACG